>CAUYON010069590.1:0-11573 GCA_963573935.1 Arctocebus calabarensis | reverse complement strand
GTCCACTCCCCTCAAGAAAGTGTTCAAGAATCTGGACTCCGTGGGGGAGAGACCTCCAGACGTCAGGGTGAGAGTGGAGGGGAGTGCCAGGAGTTCCAACTTGCAGGTGGAGAACATATACAGTTTTATACCGCTTTATGCCTGGCAGGAGGGTGCCGCGGCACAGGGGAAGGAGGTCCGGTTTTTAGAGGGTCTCTCCTGTAGGGTACAAGGGGAGGACAGCCGAATTCTGCTCGCTTGTTTGTATGGAGGTATGGAATATACTGCGAGCTGTTCTCTTGGGGGAGGGGACTCCCGTCCGCCTGGTGATGTGCTCTGTACCTTTTATTTGTATCCTTGGGGTCGCAGGTTGCTCCAATAGGGTTGATGTGCATTCCTCGACCTTGTCTCTTGACTCAGCTCCAAACCGTTGGCTTTCTTGCTAAATTTCTGTCCTTTAACTCTCCTTCTGGACAGGAATGTCTGCAGAAAGCTGGCTACAGACCGCCATCTTGGCTCCTCCCCCCACATAAGGTCTTTTTGATAGGTCCCAGAGAAGCATGAAATAGCATCAAAGCTTTTGCCTTTTGGAAGAAAATGAAAAGACCAACCACAGACAGGAGGAAAACATTTGTCAATGATTTATATAACAAAGGACTCATATCTAGAATATGTAATCAACTTTTTGATTTGTCTTTTACTAAGAAGACAAATAACATGATTAAAAATATGAGCATAACATTTAAATAGGCCTTTCAAACAAAAAGATATGTGAGTGGCATATAAAAATTCCAGGAAAAATTCATCATCATGGGTCATTAGGAAAATGCAAATTAAAGTAGAACATAATGCCACACACCCACTGGAATGGACAGGAAAAGAGTGTTGGTGGGGCCACAAGCTGTCTTTGTGAGGACTTTTTTTGTTTATCTGTGGTGTCAGATAATCATGAAAAGTATGCCCCAACCATTTTCCTTAGTGTTTGTGTATTTAATGAGTGGCCCAGGATAACTCTTACTCTTCCAAAGTGCCTCAGAGAAAAAAAAAGGTTGGACACATTGTAAGGTATGTGCCACTCTTATACATAGCTGGAGGAAATGCAAAATGATAGACCACTTTGGAAAATGGTTTGACAAATTTCTGTGAAGTTAAACATACAAATATACATACTGTCTGTGACCCAACAATCCCATATGTAGGAGCTGACTCATGAGAAATGGAAACATATGACTTCTCAGTGTCATATGAGTTATAGCTCATAACACTATATTCAAAAAAAACAAGCTAAATGTATATTTAGGTTAATGGATAAATGAATTGTGCTATATCTGTATGATTTAAACTTAGCAATAAAAAGAAAAAGACTACTATTGATACAAGCAACAACATTCAAAAGCTGTAAGTTAAATGAAAAAGCCAGACATAAAAGACTACATAAGATATGATTCCATTTGTTTCAAATTTTTGAAAAGGCAAAACTTTGTGATAGAAAGAAGTTTTATGGTTGGCGGGGGCATATGGTGGCAGGTAATAAAAGACTAGGAGGGGGCACCAGGGAACATTTGGGGGTATAGGAATGCTCTATATATCAGTTTTGTTCTGCATCTTGAAATTTTGTTACATGATTGTGCAATTTTCAAAACTCTCTGAGCTCTACATCGAGAATGGGAGAACTTTATTTTAGATAAATTGCATACCAATACATCCAATAAAAAAGAACAACTCCTCTCAGTCTAGCAGCTATGGCTCCAGATAGATTAAGATGAAATGTTACGATTTGAAAAGTTGATATGTGGCAGATGTTGTATTTCTTCATGTTTTGCTCTTTTTTTTTTTTTTTTTTTTTTGTCCTCGTGGTAAAGAGGTAGTGGCGGCATTAAGTTGTTCTGTGGCAGTGTTCAGCAGAGCTCACCATGTCCAGCCATTGCCTTGTGGATGCCATGTGGTTTTCATTCTGGTAATACAGATTGTAGCAGGCACGGGAGAGTTTTGAGCTGGCAGCTGTAGCAACTTCTGACTTATGGAAGTTCTCTGATTGTGGCAACCACTTGGCTATTGTGATTTTCCAATCCATGTTAGTTTGGGGTCCAATCGTTTTCTAGTCTTATTGGAGGTGGCACTGATTCCATCGTGAGACTTGCGGAGCCCCTAAAATTCAACCCTGAATCTGTTTCTTTAGCTCTATGATTCTGCAAGCCATATAAGATCTTGTAATAAAATAATTCTTCATTTAAACCAGCAAGAATGAAGTTTGCTCTTTAACTGGATACTAATATACTCCCTTGAAGGCATATCATGTGAAATAAATGAGACTAGGTACGCAAAGAATTTAACAGCACCTAGTACTTAGGAAAAACTCAATAATTATTTATTATTATTATTGTCTGATGCTAGGTGTACATAGAGCCTGCAAACCAGCATGGGAGTATAAGATAATGAATTGACTTGATTTGCTCATCTATTTGGAGAGAACTAAAATCATGTAGTGATATGATGGCTCCCAAGATATGCCTGCTTTTTCAGTTTATGCTAATTTTCCCATGTGATCTGGCCTTTCCCACCTCCCTAAACCCATGATTTGTTGCTCTCCAGTTTGATTATTGGAATCCAGACACACTGACTTTCTAATGCACTGTTTCAAATATGTTAAATTTATATCTGCCTCAGAGAATGATTGCAGAATATTAAAGTAAAAGTCCTAAGGAATCTCATTTCTGCATTTTAATTAAGTTCAAGATGCAGATGTCTTACATCCAATAATACTTACAAAACTTGAAGATATGATTGTGAGTGTTTAATAAATAATAAAGAATAAGAAGATGGAAGATGGGCAAAATGCTGTTCTAATTAAAAAAAAATAGGGAGAATTTATATTTGGAAAACTGTGGGAAAACAATCCTAATATAAATATGTAGCAAAACAATTCAGATGTTTAACGTTTCAATGTTTTAAATGGGTTTTTGAGTGCAAGGGAAAAATGTTTTACTAAGAGGCAGTAGTAGTTTGTGGATAACAAGTTCAACCGAGAGAAATGTGCTGCTTCTTTTAAGGGAGGAATAAATGACTGTCAGATTAAGGGACTGCTGTAGACAAGCTTCAGCAAGGAATCTGACCAAGTTACAGTATCTTTAAGAATAAGACTGAGAAATGTAAGCTGCTCATAACACAATGCAATGACCTGTATGACTCCATACACCAAAGGTGGGACCAATTAGTGAGTACCCACGGGCGGGCTTCACCCTAACTGAGGCTTTGAGACCATTTCCAACCCGGGTCATGATTTAGGTCAGGAACTCAGTTGCTTAGCATGCAAGGCAGCACCCCATTTCATTTTCTCAGACATCTTGCTTGAAATCTTGATTTGGGATCTTAAAGTCATCCTTGACATTCCTCTCACTTCTTACATTCAATTATCTACTAAAAATTAATTAAATAGACTTTCCCCCCAAATTTCCACTGCTGTTTGTCTTAGCACCTACCCTCATCTTCTTTCACCCACTCACTGCCACAGCCTTAGAACCAGTCTCTCCACCTCAGCAGCCCACTTCTCCCACCCATCCTCCACTCTCCTGGCAGTTACTTCCTAAACATCTCACGTGATGATGTCACTTTCTTGCTTACATATCCCAAACAAAATACAGTTTAAATGCCTTTATAATCTGACCCAGACCCATATTTACAGATCTGTTTCTCGGAATTGCCTGAACCCAATATGCACGTTCATAAACACTTCAGGTTCTCCCATTATCTGTGTTTTGGGCCTGCTCTTGCCACTGCTGCTTCTCTTCTACATCCTCACTACCTGAAGAAAAGCATTTTTTTAAGCGCACTGCATTTAAAAAAAGAACACCCACTCTTGGCCAAGATTCAGAATTCCAGGGGCATCATTTATCCATTTTGTACTTATGTGAGAGATACCCTGGACAGCCAGGTGAGCAAGCTCTTTACTTAGACCTCAGCACTCATGACAGCCCTTGGAGATCTGAAACTGGCCATGAAGGTGCTCTGGGCAGTTATGTGCTAAAAAAGATACAAACTGTATGCAAGCCCACACTTGTAAAGGAAAGGCTTGGGTTATTGCCCCCATGTTCTTACTTCCTCCTCCCCTTTCTAGAAGTAACCACTATTTTCTGTTGGATTATGTTATTATAGGTCCTTATTAATGTATTTGCATAAATATGTAATGCATCAAGTATGATTATTTTTCCTTACGTAAAACAGATCATAATGCATATTTTGTTGTGTTATTTGCTTTGTTTTATGATTTTCACTATACCTTGGAAATGTTGTGGGTCAACATGCATAGATCTACCTCATTTATTTCTAAGTTAAACTCATTTGTCAGGATTCAGTTCATACAGAATCTATGTTTTGCCAAATTTCTCTTGGCAGTTCCATTGCTCTTTTTGTGTGATTTCTTAATGCTGCATATTCCTATATAATAATAGGTATTAGAATAAATTATAATGATGTCTTTATGAGTCTTTCTTTTCATCCCTAAATAAACTATGAGATCCTCAGATAGACCCAGGGTCTTGGAACATTTCAGTGGCTCAAAAATAATTTCTGCTGAATGAATTAATTATATTGGAGTTTTCCTCATAAGCTGAGCACTAAATAGACAAGGTGATAAAATCCAATATTATACTCCTTAGACATGCTTTTTGGATTAAAATAATTAACTACCAGATCTCTGAACTGTCTAAGGAGAGGTACTTGTTTGCCTTATGTGGGGGCATGTTAAAAGCTTTCTTTGGTAATATTTTTGGAGCAGTTTAAGATCCCAAATCATGATTTGTTCTGAAGTACAAAGTTTCATAGCAAATGATAATTTGGGGGAGACATTTCTATTTTCCTAGGTTATCTGTGCCTCCAGGCTCAAACTTATATTTTTAAACTGGACCTCAATTGAACCAGAGATATTGCCTAGCTCATCTTTCCTCTTTCAGATATAAACTAAAGCTCACTTAAAAAGCCTATTCCTTATTACTTTTCTTCCTTCAAACTTCTGGGTTTTCTTTTATTTATCCAACCTTCAGCCATTTACGAATAGAGTTGAATGAGGAGATCCCTTAGAAATTGGCTTTGCTCAGCAAAATTGTCGAGGAGTTCCACCCTACCCTGTCCGACTCTCTCTCTCTTTTCTTTCCTTTTCCCTCCAATTCCTTTTCAACTTTTCTCAATTATTTGACTTATTCACTTTTGTTAAAAATAACTGTGAAGAGCTGAAGGAATAATGGCCCATAGAATTAATGTAATACCCTATCTGAACAAACATGAGTCTTTATAAATCAAACAGTAATTATTGTACTTATTCAATATAAGTGAGTTTCCTATTCCTTATCGTCCAGTGGGTACATTTAAAGTCACAATCATAGTAATAAATAAATTTTTTATGGTTTATTATTTCCATCCTTATCAAAAGACTTATACTCCCACATGAATAGTTTTCAGGGACACACAGAATACCACATTTCATGTATTAGAAATAAGTTATGTCTCATTGGCACTACTTCTATTACCAACAACACCAAAGTTATATGGACTTTTGAAATAATATACGAATTATATTTCCAACCTTATTAGAAATATCCCAGTATTTTATAGAATTATTGATTTCTTTAGGATCTGAGGCTCTGCAGTGATGAGCTAGGGTACAGTAGAGAAATAAGCAGTCCACGCAGAAGAACTCCTCCCCTTTGAAGTGCACCACATCACTACACAGTTTTACTTATTAGGTAGCATCTGGTTTCTTCTTTCCCTGTATGACAAACTTGTGTTTTCAAAAATGACCACAACAATACTATATCAAGTCTCACATGTCTTCTAGAACCTTGCCACTTTGCTATCATTAGGAAGAATCTATGTCCTCAGCTCTTAACCCTGAGAAGGCCTTTGGGAATGTCCTAGTGGATAACAGAAGCAATGCTACGAAGTTGGACCTGACAGGCTGGGTCATAAAAGAGGCTAGCGCTTCCATTTGGCTAGATCCCAAGCACTCTCATGTGAGAAATCCAGGCCTCAAGGAAAGGCCACATTCTAGATAACAACCACACTAAGAACCCACCTAATAGCCAGCTGCAATTGCTGGGCATGTGAGTGAGGAAGCCTTTGAAGTGACTCCAGTCTAGTCACTGAGTGCAAGTACATGAGAGAACACTAATTACTTAGCTAAGCCCTGTCAAGGCCCAGACCCAAGAGACAGTGATAATGAGTGATTATTACTGTTTTATTCCAATAAATTCTGAGTATTTTGCTGTTCAGCAAGACATAAAAGGTGTTAGTATCAGGAGGATGGATGCTGATATTTAGTAAAAACTTAACAAGATATAAGCCAGTGTCACTAGGGCCATGTGGTAGGGAAAATTTGGGAAAGATTTGAAAGGCACTTGGCAGAAGTACTTCTGAAGGCCTTGGTGAGTAAGACGTCATTGAAAGCTAGAGGGGACTCTTGCTATGCAGGGATAGGTATTTGTCACTTGCTATGACATGGAAAATATAAATGTACTTAATGAACTGATGGACTTGGCCAAGAAGATTGCTAGGCAGAATGTTGAAGGTACCTTCTGGTTCTTTTGGAGAGAGAAGTTTTGAAAGGGTCAATTTAATGTCCAAGCAACAGTTAAATAAACACAAAGGATCTAGAACTGGGCAGGGCACTAGATGGTAGTTCAAATTCAAGTTCATGTGAAGATGTACAGAGTACCGACAATGGTAACTGTGTAAAGATTAACGAAAGTAGAAATGCATTTATTATAACAATTTTCTCCTTCTGTCTTATTTAAAAGACAACTTAATAAAATAATAATTATAAAAATGTGTTGATGAATTTATAATGTATACAGATGCAAGGAGATTTCAACATACAAAAACTGATCAATGTAATATACCACTTTGACAGAATAAAGGGGCAGAAACTGAAGATCATTTCAACTTACACAGAAAAAGCATTAACAAAATTCAGCATCCTTTTGTGATAGAAACACTCAATAAACTAGGAATACATTATTAACCACCTTAATGTAATAAAAGCCATGTATGAAAAACCCACACTGATTGTTATATTCAATAGTGAAAGGCTGAAATCAACTCTTCTATGATTAAGAACAAGGAAAATCACCCATTTTCACAACCTATAATCTATATTTTACTGGAAATTCTAGCTAGAGCAAATAGGCAAGAAAAGGAAATAAAAATAAATTCCAATTGTTAAAAGGAAGTAAAATGTCTCTGTTCACAGATGATATGATCTTATATATAGAAAACTCTAAATATTCCACAAAATACTATTAGAACTAATAAATTCAGCAAAGTAGCACTATAAAAAATAAATACATAAAGATTAGTTGCATTTTTATATAATAACAATGAATAATCTGAAAATGAAATTATGAAAATATCCTATTTTACTAGCATTGAAAAGAGGAAAATACTTAGGAATTAACTTAGCCAAGGAGATACAAAACTTGCACATTGAAAACTATAAAATACTGCTGAAAGAAATTAACGATCTAAATAAATAGAAATACACCCCATGTTCATAGATTGGAAAACTTAATAATTCTTAAGTTTTGTTATTGTTTTGATACATAATAAACATGTATTTGAGGAAATAAGTAATAATTTGATAAATTCATATGTTGTATAAAAAAATCAAATCAGGGTAATTGGAACATCATCACCTTAACTATTTATATTTTCTTTATGCTTAATGCTATTAATATGTAAAAACTACCCAAAGTGATCTTTAGGTGCAGCGCAATCTCTATCAAAATGTCATGATATTTTATGCAGAAACAAAAATATTCTAAAATTCATAAGCAATCTCAAGGGACCTGTATAGCTAAAACAATCTAGAAAAATAATTTTACAGGTGGAGAGTTCACATTACCCAATTTTTAAACTTACTTTAAAGCTATAGTAATCAAAACAGTGTGGTACTGGCATAAAGGTAAAGATAGAGACTAATGGAATAGAGCAGAAATTTCAGAAATAAACCCTCACATTTGTGATAAACGATTTTGGACAGGGGTGCCAAGACTACTCACTGAAGGAAAGGATAGTCTTTTGAACCATTGGTGCTGAGAAAACTGGCTATACATATTCAAAAAACTGAAGTTTGATCCTTATGTAATACCACATACAAAAATTAATTTGAAATGAATCAAAGACATGAGTGATAAAACTCTTAGAAGAAAACAGAGTAAAATCTTCACATTGCTTTGGCAAGGATTTTTTAGCTCTAACACCAAAGACATAGGAAACAACAACAACAAAAAGAATAAACACATTGGAGTTCATCAAAATTAAAAAAAATGTATATTAAAAAACTATTAGCATAGTAAAAACATAACTCAGAATGAAAAAGAATATTTCAAATCACATATCTGATAATGGATTAATATCCAGAAGGTATAGAAAACTCATAAAACTTAATAACAGAAAAAGAAACAATCTGTTTCAAAAATAGGAAAAGGACTTAAATACACATTTTTCCTAAGAAGATATTTATATACATACATATATGTACACACACACACATACATATAGCCAAAAACCACATGAAAAGATTCTCAGAATCTCTAATCATTAGGGAACTGGAACTCAAAGCTATGATGAACGATGTCCTCAAACCCATTGAGATGACTACTATCAACATAACAGAAAATAGCAAGAAGTGTTGGTGAGAACACGAAGAAGTAGAAGCCCTTGAGTATCACTGGTGGGCATGGAAAATGGTACAGCCACTGTGAAAAACAGTTTTTTGCTCCTCAAAAAATCAAAAATAGAATTATTATATGATCCAGTGATCCTGCTTCTGGGTATATATACAGAGCAATTAAGAGTAGGATTGCAAAGAGATGTTTGTACACCCATTTTTATAGTAGCCTTATTTACAAGAGTTAAGACATGGAAAAAACCTAAGACACACATACACACAATGATCTATTAAATTCTGACTTGTGCCGCAACATAGATGAACCTTCAGGACATCATGTTAAGCGAAAAAAGCCAGTCACAAACAGAAAAATGTAGTATCATTCTACTCATTCTACTTATATGAGGTACTTAGAGCAGTCAAAATCATAGAAACCAAGAGTAGAATGTTGGTTGCCAGGGGCTAGAAGTAGGAGGATATGAGCTACATCCACGCAATGGAATATTTTTTCTGGCAATAAAAATAATGAAGTGGACTCATATTAAAATATTGATGAACCTGGAAAGCATTATGTTAAGTGAAATGAGCTAGTCACAAATGGCCAGATACTGTTTGATTCTACCAGTAAATCTATAGAGATAGAAAGTAGGTTAATGACTATCTAGGGCTGATGGGGGATGGGAAGATATTAATGCTAGAAGGTATTTTTCGAGATTGTAAAAATGTTCCAAAATTAGACTGTAGTTACAGTAGCACAGCTCTGAGCATGTAGTAAAATGCATTGAACAGAAAATTTTAAATGTATGAATTTTATGGCATATGAATTATATCTTATAAAGCTGTTAAAAAAAAAGAACCTTTTACCAACACGGTTAAAAATTTTAAGAAAAATGGGTGAAGTAGAAAAAGAAATCTTTAAATTGGAGAAAAACAATAAGCAGCCCTGTAAACATATTTTAATAAGCTCATAGTTGTCGGCCTTCTGCTAAGCAATTTTCCCAGTATCTCACTAAGGAAAAGAGATACAGTTATTTTCAATAATAAACGGGGGGCAAGAGAAAAAAAATCTTTGGCAAGGTATTACATTCTGCAGAGGCAGACTGTTTCCTACGGTGTCACAATAATCTGCAGGGCCAAGAGTAGGCCTATTATCTAGGTGTTAACCCAGTATTTCAAGCATTTTAGTTCTCAAACTTACTGGATTTCTTCAAGTTTCAGTTAAGTTAGAAATAATCTTAGACATCTAATCTAAGATCCTCTTACTGTATACACAAGGCTATTCATTGCTGCACTATCTACCAGAGCAGAAATAGCCCCCCAAAATCCATCAATGGGAGACTGGATGGATAAACTCTGGGACACAGACACAATGGAGCATGAGCCAGCTTTAAAATAGAATAAAAATATCTCCATGTCCTGCTGCAGAGACATCCCCAAGGTAAAATACTTAGTGGAAAATAGTGTGTATAGTGTGTTCTCGTTTATTTAGCAAAGAAGGGGTGGCTACATGTTTGGGAAGCAAAGTAGTAGTTTGACTTCTTTGAGTATATCTTCTTTTGTAGACTTGACTTTTTCCTTATCTCAATATTTACATATTTCTGAAATAAATTTTGATAACAATCTTAGAGAAAGTAAAATAAATGTACAAACTGTTTAATTATTTTAAAATATTTATGTTTTATAAACTATTGAGGAAAAACCAAAATCCACTTAACTCCTCTTAATTCAGCGGCTTCTAATTAGACATTTTTGGCATCTCTCATCTGATTTTGGTGGTTTGTTCAGAGACCTAGAAATATTTAATACAGGGGCGGGGAAACATTTCATGTTGGAATGTCACATTAATTTAGCTGTAATCAAATAAACCCACATTCAAGAAACTTCAATCAGATATATTTAAAATGTATATTATTTTGTAAAAATATAACTATTATGTACTTAATATTTTTACAAAATGAAAACATTTGTTAATTTTAAAATTTAATAATCTTTTAATGACTTCGTTGTGTCTGCTTTTTGTTGGAAAGCATTTGGATATTTGGTTGAAGCATGGAGGTCCACAGTTTCAGTTGATCCTTGAGATGGGTGTCAGTCATCTGTGACTTGAATGGCATCTTGATTTGGGTTAGGTAGGATACTATACATTTGCAGCAACAAATGATTGCATTAATGTACACAGTGATGATTTAATAAAAACAAACAAACAAACAAAAAAAACCCCAAAACCCCCAAGGGATTAAAAAGTAAGAAAGAATTTTGGGTGTGTATTGCTTAAGGCGTGGGGATTCTACTGCATTTTTTCATGTTTTAATAGGATCTTTCTTAGCATCAAACAATGACTTTAAAATGTCATCTACTGCACTTTAGGTGCCTTAGTGATATCAACTAGGTAAGGCTGAAATACTAATTTGAGTGTGATGTCATGATTCCTGAAGTCAGTGAACCTATCACTGTACTATGTTTTCTCCAATTTATAGGCCTCTAACAATGTGTATTCTTCCAACGAATTCACACGTATCATACTGCTCATCAGTGCTAACTGGTTTCCCCAGTTAGCTCTTCATTGCTAATTGCGGGAAATGTGCATTCTCACCAACCAGCCTCCTGTGGTAGTGGTGTCAATCAGGTGGGGAAAGTTAGAACTAAATCATGAGTGTAGTATCCATCAATTTAGTCCTTATGGCTTACTAAGATTTTAATTATGCTGGTATCTGGTAGGATTATTTAGTTATTTTATTCTTTGGAATTTTAAATATGTTCATTTTATTTTTATTTATTTATTTATTTATTTTTTTATTGAATCATAGTTGTGTACATTAGTTCAACGATGGGGTACAGTGTGGGGGCTTCACATGCAATCTGAGATATTTTATCAACCTGATTGACATACCATTCATGATATTTTCTCGTTTACTATGTGAAAACATTCTTGATC
>CAUYON010069587.1:0-11622 GCA_963573935.1 Arctocebus calabarensis | reverse complement strand
ATTTGATCCTATAATTCCTTTACTAGGTATATACCCAGAAGACCAAAAATCACATTATAACAAAGACATCTGTACCAGAATGTTTATTGCAGCCCAATTCATAATTGCTAAGTCATGGAAGAAACCTAAGTGCCCATCGATCCACGAATGGATTAATAAATCGTGGTACATGTATACCATGGAATATTACACAGCCTTAAGGAAAGATGGAGACTTTACCTTTTTCATGTTTACATGGATGGAGCTGGAACATATTCTTCTTAGCAAAGTATCTCAAGAATGGAAGAAAAAGTATCCAATGTACTCAGCCCTACTATGAAGCTAATTTATAGCTGTCCTATGAAGAGTATAACCCAACTATAACACAAGAATATGGGGAAAGGGGCAAGGGTAGGGAGGGGAGGGGGGAGGTTGCAGTGGAGGGAGGGTAATTAGTGGGGCTATACCTACGGTGCATCTTAGAAGGGTACAGGCGAACCTTACTAAATGCAGAATATAAATGTCTTCATATAATTACTGAGAAAATGCCAGGAAGGCTATGTTAATCAGTTTGATGAAAATAGTTAAGATTGTATATGAAACCAGCACATTGTACCCCTTGATTGCACTATTGTACACACCTATGATTTAATAATAAAGACAATAAAATTTAAAAAAAAGAAACACAGGTTCTTACGCTGCCAGATTATAACTCAGAATCTACTTTTTTTTTTTTTTTTTTTGTAGAGTCACAGTCTCACTTTATCCACCTCAGTGGAGTGCCGTGGCTCACAGCAACCTCCAGCTCTTGGGCTTAGGTGATTCTCTTGCCTCGGCCTCCCAAGTAGCTAGGACTACAGGCACCCTACCACAATGCCTGGCTATTTTTTTGTTGCAGTTTAGCCGGGGCCAGGTTTGAACCCAGAGCCCCTGGTATATGGGGCCAGCGCCCTACCCACCAGGCCACAGGCGCTGCCCTGGAATCTACATTTTTAACAAGATCTCCATGTAAGTTGCAGGTACATTAAAGTTTCAGAAATACTCACACTCATTCTCACCAATTGCAGAGGAGTCTGCGTGCCCCTTCTATTGAATCCTGGCCAATAACTAGATATTTTTATTTAAAAAATCTTTACCAAAAAATAATTCCTCGGGCAGTGCCTGTGGCTCAGTGAGTAGGGCGCCGGCCCCATATACCAAGGGTGGCAGGTTCAAACCTGGCCCTGGCCGAACTGCAACAAAAAAATAGCCAGGCATTGTGGCGGGGGCCTGTAGTTCCAGTTACTTGGTAGGCTGAGACAAGAGAATTGCCTAAGCCCAGGAGCTGGAGGTTGCTGTGAGCCATGAAGCCATACCAAGGGTGACACTCTACCAAGGGTGACAAAGTGAGACTCTGTCTCTAAAAAAAACAACCAAAAAAAAAAAAATCCTCCTCCTGGCTTTGCGCCCATAACACAGGTTACGGCACCAGCCATGTACACTGAGGGTGGTGGGTTCGAACCTGGCCTGGGCCAGCTAAACAACTGCAACAAAAAATTTGCCAGGCGTTGTGGCGGTACCTGTAGTCCCAGCTACTTGGGAGGATGAGGTAAGACAATAACTTAAGCCCAAGAGTTTGAAGTTGCTGTAAGCTGTGACGCCATGGAACTCTACCAAGGGTGACATAGTGAGACTCTGTCTCAAAAAATTAAAAAAATTCCTCTAATACCAGTAAAGTTTTTATTGGCAAGGTATGTGCTGGTTTTGGTAACAGGAAGAAACCTAAAAGTGTATGCAGAAGTGGGGTCTGTCTACACATGTTTGGTCTTCATGCTGAATCAACTTTGACTGATGTTAACTCCAGATGCTACATTATTCACTACAACATAAAGGATCTTGAATTTGAGGTTGTTCAATTCCTATTGCTCGATTCTTATTTTGGTTTCTTCTTATCTTTCCTACTATTAAAGTCAAGTTGAATTGTTTGTTATTTTCCTCTTGGGTTTGCTTACAGTTTAGGAGTTGAGCAGTTTTCAAAGACATCAAAACTCTGGATATACTATATGAAACATTTTATCAGTTTACGTTTATTCAAACATTGAATGATTTAAAGTCAACTTAATGATTTCCTTTAAATTCTATTTTTACCTTGCTTTTTTTTTTTTGGTAGAGTCAGAGTCTCACTTTATCGCCCTCAGTGGAGTGCTGTGGCATCACACAGCTCACAGCTACCTCCAACTCCTGGGCTTAGGCGATTCTCTGGCTTCAGCCTCCCGAGTAGCTGGGACTACAGGTACCTACCACAACACCCAGCTATTTACCTTAATTTCTAATGAACCAACTGGAATTGACACTTCAGAGAGATTACAGAAATTTCCACTGTCTTCTTCCTAGTTCATTTCAAGAGCAATTTGGGGGGTTGTTTTTATTTGATATAATAAAAAGAAATTGTTATCCTTTTACTTTTTATGTTATTTGAAATAATATTGTCTAGTTGTCTAGAATCTTTTTCTTCATTACATTTTATATACTGCATTAGATTTCACTAATTTTTTTTTCCTTGAGATAGAGTCTCACTTTCTTGCCCCTGGTATAGTGCTGTGGCGTCACAGCTCACAACAACCTCAAACTCTGGAGCTCAAACAATCCTCTTGCCTCAGCCTCCCAAGTAGCTGGGATTACAGGAGCCTATCATAATGCTCAGCTATTTTTTTAGAGATGGGGTCTCACTCTTTCTCAGGCTGGTCTCAAACTCATAAGCTCAAACAATCCACCCACCTTGACCTCTGAGTACTGGAATTACAGATGTAAGTCCCTGTGCCCAGGCTTTTTTTGTTTTTTTATTTTTTTGAGAAAAGAGTGTCACTTTGTTGCCTTCAGTAGAGTGTCATGGTGTCATAGCTCACGGCAACCTCAAACCCTTGAGCACAAACCTCCTGAGTAGCTGGGACTACAGGCGTCTACCATGACATCAGGCTATTTTTCAGAGATGGGGTCTTGCTCTTGCCCAGGCTGATCTTGAACTCTGAAGCTCGTGCAATGCACCCTCCTTGGCCTCCCAGAGTGCTGGGATTATAGACATAAGACATTCCATCTGGCCCAAGATTTCACCAATTCTTAGCAAATGCTTTGTTGTCCTATATATTAGCACTCTGTTTTTATGTTGGTTAGGACTGTTTGCTTAAGAAGTATGGGCTCTTGGGCAGCGCCTGTATCTCAGTGGGTAAGGTGTCAGCCCCATATACTGAGGGTGGTGGGTTTGAACCCGGCCCTGGCCAAACTGCAACAAAAAAATAGCCGGGCGTTGTGGTGGGCGCCTGTAGTCCCAGCTACTTGCGAGGCTAAGGCAAGAGAATCACCTAAACCCAGGAGTTGAAGGTGGCTGTGAACTGTGACACCACAGCACTCTACCGAGGGCTAAAAAGAAAAGAAAAAAGAAGTATGGGCTCTTGTCTTCCTCTCATTTTTCTAATTGAATTCATTTATCTTTTTACATTTCTCTCCTTTTATATTTTTATTGCGAACACTATAACTTTTTGTAAAACTCTTCATTTGGTGTTTAAATACTATTAGATATTAAGTAGCTCCATTAAGTTTCTCTATCTTTTATAATATTAGAGTATCTTCAATTACTTGTGTGTTCTATAAATGCTTAAATTAAGCATCCAAAACTGAAGTCATTGTCTATTCTCCTAAATCTCCTTTCTTACTGTATTTTCTATCTTGGAAAATGGCTCACTAATTCTTAACGAACCCATTTGACAAGTAATTAATCAGCAAGTACTGTGTGCCAGGCCTTGGGGACACATATAATGGCATATGTAATATGGATGATCCATACTATCTGGAGGGAATGACAGTATTCAAAAACTAACTGTGTCATGGTGACCAGTGCTGAGAGAAGCAGCATGGGGTGTAACAGGAGCACCAGAAGGATCACCAGACTCAGACCTGGAAGGGATCAGGGATCCAAGACCGAAAGGACAAGCAGAAGGAATAAGTAAGAATCTGATGAAAGGGGTGGGAAAAAAATCCAGAGGTCAAGGAAAGCTCAGGGTGTTGAGGGACTTAAAGAAATCCCAGTGTTGGGTGGCGCCTGTGGCTCAGTGAGTAGGGAGCCGGCCCCATATACCAAAGGTGGCGGGTTCAAAACCGGCCTCAGCCGAACTGCAAAAACAAAAAAATAGCTGGCCGTTGTGGCAGGCACCTGTAGTCCCAGCTCCTCGGGAGGCTGAGGCAAGAGTATTGACTAAGCCCAGGAGCTGGAGGTTGCTGTGAGCTGTATGACGCCATAGCACTCTACTGAGGGTGATAAAGTGAGACTCTGACTCTACAAAAAAAAAAAGAATATTAATTTAAATGTTCCCATTGAATTTACTACCTATAATTAACATGTGCTATTATGTTTGAATATCTGTTTCCCCTCCAAAATTCATGTTGAAACCCAATTCCCAATAAAATCGAATTGGAAGGTGGGGCCTTTGGGAAGTGAGTAGTAGTGAGTGATGAATGGGATTAATGCCTTATTAAAGAGACTTCACATAGCATTTGCCCCCTTTGCCCTTCTTCCTTCCACCAGGTAGTGGTGGCAACAAGGTGCCATCTTAGAAGCAGAAAGCAGCACCAGACACTGAACCTGCTGATGCGCTGGTCTTGAACTTCTGGTCTCCAGAAGTGTGAGAAAATAGATTCTTATTGTTTATAAACTACCTAGTCTAAGGTTAATTTTTATAGAAACAGAAACAAATTAAGACAATATAGAATTACTTACGTTGTTCTTCTAAAGTCTTTTTGAAGTGTGGGGTATTCTGGCATCTTTCTGATATCTTCCCAGTCTTTATCTTACAAAAAGAATGAATATCGTTATAGAAAACAATGTGTTAATTCTATTTTAAATCTCTTGATGTTAGTTTAAAATTTACATAAAATATGCTTTCGAAAAGAAATTATTTTGAAATATGTCTCAAAATATGATCTTAGAAAGGAAAATAAATTACCTGCTGGAAACCCCATGACACTAAATATCCGATCTAGTTGATCATGATGAAAGGGATTGCTTGTTTTTATATCTTCCTGACGACAGTGAAAAATAGGTTCTGAAGTCAACAATTCAGCAAATATGCAACCTATTGCCCATATATCTATGAAGGAAGAAAAACAAGTTTTGTACATATTTATTCTATTTCCTTGGTTTATTCCTGCAAGTAATCTCAACCTACATATAAAAATACTCTTCAGTAAATCAATACACAAACTATAGTAAGCGCATTGAGAAAATATACAAATGACGTGAGATAGCTCGATCATGTAACCAAACCCCCCTCAAAAATTTTACTTATAAATTTTCTGATGAAGATAAACTTGAGAAACTCAATTTAACAAGCAGTGAATTCTTCAGATTTAGGCAAAAGCCTAACCACTATTAATAATTTAATCACTCAAGCATTCAACTGATGATCTAATACCAGGCATAATACTTAGATCTGACAGACCAACACAATACCAGATATTATGATGTGATTCCTTCAAAGCAGTCAAATGAATAGTGATAGAGCAGAACTGGTAAGTTTTAGACAGATAGTATATACCACATAAAAGGATTGGAAAATATCTTTTATCTGAAAGACTACCAGCTCCAGTTTTTTCAACAAATTGTAAAGTCTAGAGTGGTGTCCAACCTTTTTTCTTTTCTGCTGCATACTGGAAGAAAAAATTGTCTTGGGACACACATTAAATACACAAACACTAACAAAAGCTGATGAGCAAAAAACAGGTCCATGCATACTTTTCTCGATATCTGACACCACACATCACCAAAACAATCCTCAAACAGTCCCCCTGCTACATTCTATTGTGAGGTTCTTCTATATAATCTCTGCATGACATCAGTAGAGACAGATCTTATTGAAACATAGTCACTCAGATGCTCCCCAATCCCTACCCGCAAACCCCAGGACAAAGTTAAGCAACTGTAAAAGTTCTATTAACTACTCAAAAATCACCAGCTATAGATTATTCCATATAACTTTTACATCAAAAGACTGTGATTTATATTCAGAGACTATAATATTATATTCACAATGCTTTGCCAAATATATAAGGAAATTAACTTTTGTGAGATGTACATTCATACTTTCATACTTAAATAAATGCCCTTTTCATAAGTTATCTTTTTTACTAATAATGCAAGGACTATGATATGATAAAGTGCAATGTTTAGTTGCCTATCAAATGTGAGCATCATATTCTACAGATAAGCTAAGTAAGAAAAAGTTTAATTAAAATAGTTCCCACTTATACAAGGTTTCAACCACAGTCTGAAAGTATTAAATGGAAAATTCCAGAAACAAACAATTTGTAAGTGTTAAATTGTGTACCATTCTGAGCAGTGTGATGAACTATCACCCTATCCTACTCTACCTACCTAGAACATGAATCACCTCTTAAGTTCAGTGTATCCACACAGTATACTCATTGACCACCTGCCCGTTAGTCACTTACTGGCCTTCTGGGTTATCAGACTAAAAAAAAAAAAACATAGCATAGGTTGGGCATGGTGGCTCATGACTGTAATCCCAGCACTCTGGGAGGCCAAAGTGGGAAGATCACTTCAGCCCAGGAATTCAAGACCAGCCTGGGCAACATAGCAAGATCCCATCTCTACAAAAAACTAAAAAATTAGCTGGCATAGTAGCATATTCCTGTAAGAGGATACTACAGGAATATTAGTTACTTGGGAGGCTGAGGCAAGAGGATTCTTGAGCTCAGGTGTTGGCTAAAGTGAGCTGTAATCACACCAATGCACTCCAGCCTGGGCAACAGAGTAAGACCCTATTTCAAAAAACAAACAAATAAACAAAACTCCCTAAACATAGCATATATAGGATTTGGTACTACCTGCAGTTCCAGGCATCCACGAGGAGCCTTGGGACACACTCTTAGAAGATCAGGGAGACTATTAGCTAGAACAAGTGTCAGTATGCTGTTTCATAAAACAAACTGCCAAATGGAAACAACTCTATAGTAATCCCTCACTTATTTGACCCTGTCAGGAATGGTTTCTTTCACAGACGTTAGCCTCCTAGATAAGGAACAGATCCTTTCAGAAACCATATTTTATTACGCCACTACCTGCCATTGTAAGAGACTATAAAATATAATTTAATCTTCCTTAATGATGCAGCAAGGTCATCACCATCATGAACATCCCTCACTACAGAGTACAGTAACAACCTTTTTGGCATCTGCTTTCTAATTCCTTTCTCTCGCCCACACTGTATTGGCTGTCACTCTTGCCCCCAGTCTGGCTGCCTCTGATGTCCCATCTCTCTCTCTCCTGCCTGCCTTTACTACACAGTCAGCGGGGACTACTGCTGCCTGCTCCTGGTCATGCTGATTCCTGGTCTGTCTTCTATTCAAAGAACAGAAGCTAGGATCTAGATTTCCTGTGAATTGCTAAGATAAGGAATCTCACAGTAGCAGGCAGCATTAAATTCTTCGGTTCTGGGTACCCGTAGCTCAGCAGTTAGGGCACAGGTCACATGCTCTGGGGCCGTTGGGTTCAAACCCGCCCCTGGCTTGCTAAACAAACAAATAGCCGGTGTTGTGGCGGGCGCTAGTAGTCCCAGCTGCTAGGGAGGCTGAGGCAAGAGAATCAGTTGAGCCCAAGAGTTTGAGATTGCTGTGAGCTATGACGCCACAGCACTCCACCAAGAGTGACAAAGTGAGACTCTGCCTCAAAAAAAATTCTTGGGTTCCCTGCCTCATATAGCCCATAATTTTAAATGGTCACCTGACTCCTACACGCTCTTTCCCTGCTCTAAATCCTGCACAGACTGTGTTCCTAACAGGTTTTCTGACTCAGTTTTACACTCAGTGAGATGGCAAGATGCTGAGCTCAACTAGTCTACCCAGACTGTTTCCTACATTGAAGGAGAACTGCCGTTCTGATGCCGTCACCGTAAGAGGGAAAGGTTGGTCATTATTCTTGCTCAGGAAAGGATCTGACCAACTCTTCCCCAAATAGAAGGGGCTCTCTTCAATACTGTACTATTCCTGTGGGATTTTGTTTCTTTTTGTGAGGAAAACAATTCTAAACCTCTCTCCAATTCTTCCGATCAATGGCTAGGTAAACACAAAAGAAAACATGCATGTTATTGTTTCCATAGCAACTCAATAGGATATGATAACTTCTATTATCTAAAAGGAAAAAAATTACCTATTTATTTATTTATTTTTGTTTTTTTCCCCTCAAACACAAGGAAACAAGCAGGACATGCTTTCTTTTTTATTTTATTTTTTGGAGACAAAATCTCTCACTCAGTTGGCCTGGAGTTGAGTGCGGTGGCATTATACCTCACAGCAACTTCAAACTTTGGACACAAGTGATTCTCTTGCCTCAGCCTCCCAAGTAGCTGGGACTACAGGTGCCCATTACAATGCCCGGCTATTTTTAGAGACAGGGTCTCAATGTTGCTCAGGCTGGTCCCCTGAGCTCAGGCAATCCATCTGCCTCGGCCTCTCAGAGTGCTAGTATTCCGGGTGTGAGCTACCACGCCTGGCCTAGGGCACGCTTTCTTTTAAAAGAACCGCATTCTCCTATATAGTTAAAAACCCAAATGTACCAGAATGTAAAATCTAGGCATATAGACGACAACAGGACTGTTACAAAGATATATACTTTGTTATCAAGCAGCTTTATGGCAGCTCAAGGACAAGATAGTAAATCATTTTAGGCTAACTTACCAATGGCCTTTGTGTAATGCCTTGCACCAAGCAAAAGTTCTGGAGCCCGATACCAAAATGTCACAACCACTGGATCCAAATCTGCTAGTGGCTTTAGAGGAGAATTGAATAACCTGGCAAAACCCATGTCAGCTAAAAGATAAAATGTATTAACATAAAATTCAGTTTGACATGTACTAGAATCACATGGTTGACAACCATAGCTACTAACAATAGTAACACTTTTCCTGCCTTTTTAATCACAGATCTACAGTAGGCACCAGACAGGAATTACTGCATTTATCTTTAGTATCTCTCTTCTGAAGCAGATAATATTCTTGTGCCTGTTACATGGATGAAGAAATTGAGGTTTAAAGGTATCTGATTTAGCCATGGCCACAGTCATAGAGCTACTAAGTGCAGAGTCAGAATTAAAATCCAGGTCTTGATTTCAGAATTCTGAGCTTTCAGACACAGTTACAGTAACATTCTTCAATATTTCTAAAACCCAAAGTGGACTAAAAGTCTCCCTAATTAGTTATGACTCCCACATGCCTACACATCTAGAAACTGCATCTCAGTTCAGTGTGTGCTGCAACCGGATGCTACACACTCGCAAGGGCTGATTTGTTGATCTCGTCCCAACTCTGTGCTCAGAGACAACACATGGGGGACTAGGACTTGGCTATGGGGACAGTATTTATCTCATGGAAAACAGCAAATGCTATAAATGGGGACTTTATTCCTCCTGGAGAGCCAGCTGTTGAACAGTAATCAGCACATCACATATATATTTCCAAGAACGTGAATAGGAACACATAAGAGATAATCTGTTATAATTCAGCATTTAACAAAGTAGACGACTAAACTAAAGTTAATCATTTTAAGTATTGGGGGTATACAAAAGTAGTAAAAAATATATATTTATTACTATAATAAGGTCCTGGAGGCTAACTTTCTTAAAATTTCATAAATAAAAAATGCCTTATATTTGCAAAATGCTTTGCAGTTTATAAGAGGCTTTTCCGTATATATCATTCCATTTAATCCTAATAAGAACACCGGCTTAATGAGTATTTTGCTGCCCACTTCTGCCCAAAGCAGTTATAAATGACTTGCCCACTGTCACAGGAATAATAAGTAAAGATGTCAGCACTCAAATAAAACCATGTTATAATTTCGAAACTACATTCTTAACCACTGATCTTGACACCCAATAAATTATACACATGATAACTGCACATCACAAAGGGAAAGTCACAAGAAAGATAAACCTCTATAATTTAAAATATATAATATAGATAAGTGCATTTTAATTATCTAAGGGGCCCCCCATCCTATATGATGCACAAATGTACATAAAAGTTTCAACTATATAAAAAAAAAGTTTCAACTATAGTGTCATTTAATCTAAAACTAACATGCTATGATATGACATACATTAGAATTTTAATTTACAGTGGTTTTGTTTCTCTAGAGTTTGAATAATTTATAAGACTTCCTAAGAATGCTTTGCAATGCCAGCTTTTAAAAACTAAAGCTATCCAAGAAAGTCTGTGTTGATACTTACTCTTTTAAAACTAAATTTCCCTATGCAAACAAAAATATTCACAATCATTCTTTCAATACAGGATGGCCATAAAGTTCATGTGCAATTTTAAATAATTATTCTGTAAAATTATACAATATTCAAAGCACTGCTTTATATATTTAACACATGTTGATTGTTGTTAATGGAAAGTAGTATGATGGAATGCTTTTTATCCCCAGAAATGCATTTTGAAAGAAAGGCCAGTGTATTTATCCTTTTATTCTCTACCTCCATAGTTTTAGTTTGACCTAGGCTTCGTCTATTCATTGTCAGATGAAATCAAGGCCAGAAAGAAATAATAAGTATTCTTTAAAACAACTGCTATCTATTATATGAATTTTGCAAGAGTTTCAAAGTACTTCTCAAATAATTACTGATTTAGACAAAAGGTAACTGACCTAAAGATCACTATAACAGTTGTTTTCCAAAAATTAGATATGGATGAAATCATTCCTTATCTCGGATATGGAATCAGTGGATAGGGGAGCAAAATTCAGGTGTGGGTGCTCACTAGGCACTATAAAATGACAGAAGGACAAGGTCTACCACCAAGCAGCTGACATGAAGGAGAGGCGACAAAATACATGGCAGAGGGAAGAGTTAAAAAGAGGTAACTACTGTGAGATAAAAGGAAGTTGCTCCAGGTTTCTACTAGGTGGCAAGTCCCATTGGGGAGGGGCTGGTGTCTATTTCTCCTTCTTGATATTATCTGGAATGATGTTTAATAAACATCGTAGAAGTGGACTGAATTGCAAGTGGGACTTGGGCTGGATCCTAATGGAGAATCATTTTGAATAGTTAAAAGGAGGCATTAACAATTTAAGTAAGGCCCAGAAGTCTGTAAGTGGCTGGGAGTGACAGGCTCAGATACAGAGAAAGCACAGTATGTTTTCTATTCATCTACACTTTGCTTTTAAGCCAAAAAAGAACTGCATTAAAGCATTAGGCACAGATACCACTATTGTTAATTTTAAAATAACGATAGCTATTAAAACAAAATTCAGAAGTAATATCAACTAGGTTGATTAATTATTGTTAATTTTAAAATAACAATAGCTATTAAAACAAAATCCAGGCTTGGCGCCTGTGGCTCAGCGGGCTAAGGCGCCAGCCACGTACACCTAAGCTGGCGGGTTTGAATCCAGCCTGGGCCCGCCAAACAACAATGATGGCTGCAACCAAAAACCAAAATGGCCGGGCGTTGTGGCGGACGCCTGCAGTCCCAGCTACTTGGGAGGCCGAGGCAGGAGACTCGCTTGAGCCCAGGAATTGGAGGTTGCTGTGAGCTGTGATGCCACGACACTCTACCCAGGGCGACAGCTTGAGGCTCTGTCTCAAAAAAAAAAAAA
>CAUYON010069583.1:0-31282 GCA_963573935.1 Arctocebus calabarensis | reverse complement strand
GTATTGATGTTGCAGAAGAGATCATGGCAGGGGTATAGTCTGTGTATGTTTTGCTGAGTAAGGCTCGTGCTATTCTGTTTGAGATCCTCAACTTTCCCTCTTGTACTACTAGTCTTTTTTTTTTTTTTTTGAGACGGAGCCTCAAGCTGTCACCCTGGATAGAGTGCTACGGCATCACAGCTCACAGCAACCTCCAATTCCTGGGCTCAAGCGAGTCTCCTGCCTCCACCTCCCAAGTAGCTGGGACTACAGGTGCCCACCACAACGCCTGGTCATTTTTTGGTTGCAGCCATCATTGTTTGTTTGGCGGGCCCAGGGTGGATTCGAACCTGCCAGGTCAGCTGTACGTGGCTGGCGCCTTAGCCTGTTGAGCCACAGGCGCACAGCCCCATCCCTCAATTTTAGGGCACCCTGGCAGGTGAGCTGTGAGGGAGCTGCAGGTCAGGGCCAGGAAACCTTGCTGTCAGGGACCTTGCTTCCCTGCCCTGGGGAAAAGTGCCAGACCTCCCAACCATAGTCATGTAACAGGCAAGGAAAGGAGGCAGAGGCATTCAGAATTTGGGGTGGTCAAACCTCCCTATCAACCTCTCCTTTCTCCAACACTCCCACCAGAAGCTAGAGCTCTGTCTTTGCCCAAGACTAAATCTATATCACTACCACACATCACTTTGATTTTCTGTTGGGTTCTGTTTCTTTGTTTCCTGCTCCTGGTGGAATGTCAAGGCTGAAGGGAAGGAAGGGTATCAAGGGTGGTGGGCATGCTGTGGGAGGGAGAGTTCAGAGCTCTTCTACAGCCACACCTGGTAACCTGCTATAGTTCAAGTGGATCCAACTGCCCTGGACTTGAATCCCTACCTTACCACTTATTCACGTGATCTTGAGCAAATTATTTAGTCCCTCTGGGCCATAGCTTTTCATTTGGAAAAGAATCTTACCTTTTGCAATCTATCCTCTGGAGTTGGTTGCAAGGACAAGCTGTGCCTGGCACATAGTAGGTGCTTTATGAATGATGCTGTATCCCAGTCTTGTTGGTGCGTGCCCATGTGTGTACCAGGGAAGTAGAAGGGAGAGAGGAGGCAGAGTTAGGTGGGTGGGAGGTTGCCCAGAGCAAGCTCAAAGAGACCCCTGATGCTGAGGCCTCTGGAAAACTCGGGATGTGTACAGGGGATGGATCAGGATGCTAACCAAATGGCGAAAAGTATCTTTGCTGAGTTCCATTGGTTTTCTTGGCAGTGATTTGGGCATGATGGGGGTAGAAAGGATTCATGTCTTGATCCAATGCAGATTTCCTGAACACCTTCTATGGGCTACAGCCAGTGCTGGACCACTTATGCTGAGCAGATGGCCACATTTCCTGCCTTCACGGTGATTACATTCTAGTGAAGTGACAGAGACAAAAAGAAAGTCAATGAACACATGAAACCAATGCAAAATCATGGTGAGTAACTGAGGAAAAGGAAGAAAATTAGCAAGGGGCTGGGCTGGTGGATCAATATCGCTGAAGCCCACAGGATGAGAAAGGGTTTGGGAACAGCATGACAGAAAGGGCAGAAGATGCAGGGTAACGAGGCAGGAAAGATCCTGGCTTGTTTGCTAAACTGATAAAAGAAAAACAAACAAACAAAAAACTGGTGAGGCAAAGACTGCAGGGAATGAGGAGAGAATGGCAAAAGATGGAGTGGGGGACGAGAGACCACTCTGGATATGTGGGATGTGGTCAGCCCTGGGGAGGCATTGAGCTTTTGAAAGTGCAGTTGGGAGTCATTGGAATGAGAGGAGTGACACCAAAGCTGTCTTTGTGCTCCTTGAAGAAGGGATAGACCAAGATAAAGGTGAGAGCAGGGGGCCGGTGGAGGCTGGGCAGAGGGCAGGCTGCCTGCCAGAGGGACTGGCCTAGGGTGGGAGTAGACACAGTGGTGAGATAAGGATGGAGTTGACCAAGTGGGACTGACTGATGGGGTGGAGATGAGGGCTGAGCAGAAGGGAAGAATCAAAGAGGAAAGCTTCAGGTTGGAGTGTTTTGGTGGATGTGGGTGTCATTTCCCAGGTGGGAAAGCACACCGAAAGAGGCCTGTGGAGGAACTCTGCTTTGGTTATATTACATCTGAGATGTCCATGAAGGTGAGGAGTGAACAGCTGGGAAAATGAATCTGGAGAGAAGGTAAGAGCTGGAGACAAAATCTTAGGGTCTTAAGCCATAGGGAGACCTTAAATTTAGCTCCTGAATGTGGCCACCTGGGAAAGATGTGCACAGAGAACTAAAGGTCTGGCCTGGGCCAGGAGGAAGACCAGCATTCAAGCTGGAGTCAGGAGAGGCAGCAGGAAGCCAGGAGCGGGGCAGGCCTGTGGGCAGGAGGGGCTGGCAGAGGGGTCCTGGGGGAGTTAGGGGAGGACTCGGCTTCAGAGGCACCTATAATCATGGCCAAAGCTGCTGAGAAGGGGGGATCAGGGACACATGCAGATGGCTTCAGTGGGGTGTGTCATGACTGATTGCTGTGGCTACAAATGTGACAGCAGGAAGGAAAGTTTGCTTAGGCTGTAGCTGTTCGAAAGACTTCCTGGGAGAGGATCCCTGAGGGAAGAGAGTAGAGGGCCAGAGATTGTGTTGTGTTTTATCCTCTTATTTTTTTTTTTTTGAAGTTTTTGGCCGGGGCTGGGTTTGAACCCACCACCTCCAGCATATGGGGCCAGCTCCTTACTCCGTTGAGCCACAGGCGCCGCCCTTCTTCCTCTTCTTTAACACTTTGCTAATGCACCCACGCTTGCCTCCTGCTTCCTCAATACCCAAATCCTGCAGTCCCAATCATTCCAGTTCTGGCAAAAACTGCTAGTGGTTGACTCCAGCATCCAGTCTTTTTTTTTTTTTTTTTTAATTAAATCATAGCTGTGTACATTAATGCAATCATGGGGTACAATGTGCTGGTTTCATATACACTCTGAAATATTTTCGTCAAACTGTTTAACATAGACTTCATGGCATTTTCTTAATTATTGTGTTAAGACCTTTATATTCTGCATTTAGTAAGTTTCACCTGTACCCTTCTAAGATGCACCATAGGTGTGGTCCCACCAATTATCCTCCCTCTACCCATCCTCCCCCCTCCCTTCTTCTCCCTTACCCCTTTCCCCATATTCTTGTGCTATAATTGTGTTATAGCCTTCATATGAAAGCTATAAATTAGTTTCATAGTAGGGCTGAGTACATTGGATACTTTTTCTTCCATTCTTGAGATACTTTGCTTAGAAGAATATGTTCCAGCTCCATGCTTGTAAACATGAAAGAGGTAACATCTCCATCTTTCTTTAAGGCTGCATAATATTCCATGGTGTACATATACCACAATTATTAATCCATTCATGGGTCGATGGGCACTTGGGCTTCTTCCATGACTTAGCAATTATCCAGCATCCAGTCTTACCCTTCTCCTTAGTAGTAGAATTCTCAAATCTTTTGCTGTGTATTTTCTCACTCCAGAATAAGGCTATATTTCCCAGTCTCCTTGGTGACTGGGCATGGCCGTGAGACAGGGTTCTTTGCCAGGATATGGGCCATAGGGAAGCATGTGGGGCTTCCAGGAAATAGTCAATGGAGGAGAATCCCTTAAGGTTCATTTGCTGCTGAACAAAATGTAGATGTGATGGCTGGAGCCTAAGTAGTCCTCTTGGACCATGAGGTAGAAGCCTTATACTAAGGAAAAGCAAAAGAATAGAGGCCTGGAATTCTGAGGACTTTGTGAATCTATTCACTTAACTCTGAGCTTCCTATGGATGGGATTTTTATTTTATCTTATTTTATTATTTTATTTTATTTAGTATTATTTTTTGAAACAGAGCCTCAAGCTGTCACCCTGGATCGAGTACTGTGGCTTCACAGCTCACAGCAACCTCCAATTCCTGGGCTCAAGTGAATCTCCTGGCTCCGCCTCCCAAGTAGCTGAGACCACAGGCGCACGCCACAATGCCCGGCCATTTTTTGGTTGCAGCCGTCATTGTTGTTTGGCGGGCTGGGCTGGATTCGAACCTGCAAGCTCAGGTGTATGTGGCTGGCGCCTTAGCCACTTGAGCCACAGGCGCCGATCCATTTTATTTTATTTTTTAAGACAGAGTCTCACTGGCAGGGCCTGTGGCTCAGCGAGTAGGGCACTGGCCCCATATACCGAGGGTGGCGGGTTCAAACCCAGCCCCGGCCGAACTGCAGCAAAAATTAGCCGGGTGCTATGGTGGGCGCCTGTAGTCCCAGCTACTTGGGAGGCTGAGGCAAGAGAATCACCTAAGCCCAGGAGTTGGAGGTTGCTGTGAGCTCTGTGATGCCACGGCATTCTACCGAGGGCGATAGAGTGAGACTCTAGTCTCTACCAAAAAAAAAAAGACATAGTCTCACTTTGTCACCCTTGGTAGAGTGCCCTGGTGTCATAGCTCACAGAAACCTCTAACTCTTAGGCTCAAGCGATTCTCTTGCCTCAGCATCCCGAGTAGATGGGACTACAGGCATCCACCACAATACCCAGTTATTTTTAGAGGTGGCTTCTCACTCAGGCTGGTCTCGAACCTGTGAACTCAGATAATCCACCCCCCTCTGCCTTCCAGAGTACTGGGATTACAGAAATGAGCCACTGCACCCAGCCTCTATAGATGGGATTTTTAAATGTGTGAGAGAAATAAATTTTTATCTCTTATTAGAAACTGTTATCTTGGATTTTTCTGACATTTGCAAAAACTGAATCCTAACTAAAATACCAGCAAAGCAGAGATTTGGTGAGAGCAGAGGGACAGGAGCAGAACATCTTCTTACTTGAGATCTGAGAAATGTATGGCTTTGACAGCAAAGAGCAGGGCTGAGACCTCCTACCTCAGCTCCTCGGACACTGGCGCTCTGGAGGGCTCAGGAGGGGCTAGGAAGCTGCCCTGGAGGTTGATGACCAAGGGGTCTGCTCAGGTGGGCTCTGAGAAGAGCACCCGATGTGTTGGCTGTCCTCTTGGTGCTCATCCTCTGTACTCTGCTGTGTGGCCAGGGAGGCTGAGGCCTCGGGGTTCCTGCTGGGTTTGGTGGGAGGGTGGGAGGAGAGACTCAGCCCATCTCTAGTGTGGCTGCGTCTCTCCCAGACCACGGCTCCTGCAGGGCAGCTCCTCGTCTGGGGCTCCAGCTTTCCCTGGACACACATAGCACTTTTGCTCCCCTTTCTCCCAGGGTAGTCCTGGCATCCAGCAGTGTTAGTCTCTGGTGCCTCAATATCCTTGGCTCCCCCCCTTAGTTCTAGAAACATGCTTTTCTTTAATGCTCTTCATTTGAACCAATTGGGGGCAAGTTTGGTTTCCTGTTGGGACCCTGATGGGACAACAGCTTCCCAGGCCACAGAGAAAGCCATGGGCAGAGGCAGGCCAAGGGACAAGAGAGAGAGAGCCAGAGGGGCAGGGACAGACAGGATGGAATAAGGGCAGAAACAGGGAGAGACTTCAAAGGTGAAGATAGCGACAGATAGAAACAAAGAGGCAGAGACAGGCTGGAGGAAGGGACAGACAGACAGATGGTGATATCAGAGGCAGGAACCAGAAAGGCACCAAGGAAAGGACTGACACAGACAGAAATGACGAATTACAAGATAGATGCTCAAGCAGACAGAAATTGGAAATTGGGCCAAACACAGAGAGGAAGAACAGGGAACAAAAGAGCTAGAGGTTTAGTGACAGGACAATACCTGGGGACAGTAACATAGAACGGGGAAGAAAAAACCCAGCATGTTTATCTAAACCATCTCAGCTGTAAACCAAACCTCCTCCTGCGTCCAATCTTCGGCTTTGGACCTTTCCTGACTCCACGTCAGCACAGTGGCCAGGACTGTGTAGTCTGGTCTTTTTCAGACCAGCCGCTCTGAGTAGAGCCTTCCTCAGTGGAGCTACCTGCACCAGCAGGGTCCCACCCCAGGAGGCCTGAGAAGCACGTGATGCAGGGACCCCACTAGGGATGCAACCCCACTGAGAGCACCCCCCTGAAAGGACAAGGGGAGTGGTGGTTCCCAGGAGCCAGAGAAGAGGGTGGTCCCATAGGACCATGGCCTGCAGTGAGGGACCATGGCCACTGCCAGGCCTGTGCAATCGGGGGATGTTAGGGGAGCAAACACCCCTGCTTTCCTTTCTCATCCTCTAATCAGCTGGTGCCTCCATTGGCCAAATCCAAGAACCCAAAGGGAGTCTGGAGGACAGTCTAGGAGGGGTCAGCCTCTGGGCCCAGAGGGAGAGCAGGTTGGAGAACGGATGCTGAGAAGCAACTGGAGAACACTTAGCATAGCCGCGCACTCTCCCTAGGGTGGCTCAGAGGGGAGTGTCTCTGCCTGTTGGGAGCCGCATGGTTGGGGGTGTTCTGTGGCTCCCTTTAGCCTCAGTTTCTTCACCTATACACTCAGGGTAGGGATCGTGCCAGCTTTCCAGGACCATCATGAGGAGGCACAACCTGACACTGCCCCCATGAAGATGCCTGGCACTGGGCCTGCCCCACTGCAGCACTTGGGCAGGGGTGGGGGGAGCTGTTTCTTTCTCACGTAGAGCACCCAAGGGGGACAGACTGTGATGATGCACCACTGTGAGGAGAAACCTGTCCTCAGGCGGGCAGTGAGCAGAGGCCTGGGAGACCCACACAGCACCCCGCCAACAGAGAAAGGGTGAAAACACCAGCAAGAGACAGGAGCGAATATCAGAGCATGTGAGAGCAACCAAGAACACCTTCTAGGGGCGGTGAGATTGAGTTTTTATTTAATTGTTTAACTAATTTAATTGTTTAAACAATTTAAAACTGTTTACTCTAAAAATCTCTAGCATATACTTAATAGATGGAATAAACAACTCCTATGTAACCCATCTCGTAGCCTCAATAGCGAGCAATCCACGGCCAAGCTTGTTTTTTCCATGTTTCCCTATCTCTCCCCATATTATTTTGAAGCAAATCACAGACATATTATTTCAGTCATAAATATTTCATATGTATCTAAAAAAGGTAATAGCTCTTTAAAAATAACTTCAACACTATTAGCACATTAAAAAAATTAGAATTACGTCGTTAACTCCGATGGCTACAATAGATCCAGCACCCAGATCTAGGTTTCAAAAAAAAACCAACCAGGGAAAAATGACTGATTCTCAGACTAGGGCAGAAAGTATACAAGCCGAGTTTGGAGTGTCTTATAGTGCTAGAAAGCATGGAAGTGCTTAAAACAAAACAAAACAAAAGCCAAAACAAAAATCCCACATTGATGGGGGTATGTCAAGGGGACACAGGAGCCAAGTGAAATAGCTCCCAAAGGCCAAAGCTGGAACAATTTGAGCAACAAATTTATATTTATACTGGTGTTGGATTATTACCCAAAGCATAAAATAAATATCCCTGAGTCCATGCTGATATAAATAATTGAATAAATAAATAAATAGAGGGGAAGAGAGAAATCTCCCATGCAATAGAAATCCAAATAGTTTATGTAGTTACTTTTTGCCCTCAAGGAGGGAGAGCAGAATTCTCAGTCCTTAAGCAGTGTGGGCTGTGATTTCCTTCTAAAGAGTACAGTATGGAAAGGGTTGGTGGGAAAGGCTAACTTTTCAGGGAAGAGGCTTAATAAACACTGTCTTAGCCAGGTGAACTAAGTCCACATCAACAGTCACAAAACACATCAACAATATACACCCTATATATGATATGATACAAATGGCACTTTACCTCTGCCATCTTCCTTCCTAAAACCCATAACCCTAGTTCAGTCATGAGAAAAACATTAAACTGCAATAGAGAAGCATTCTACAAAATAGCTGGCCAGTACTCCTTGAAACTGTCAAGGTCATCAAAACCAAGGGAAGTCTAAGAAACTGGTCACAGCAAAGAGGAGCCTCAGGAGGAGAAGTGATAATGATATGCAATGTGGTGTCTTGGCTGGGATCCTGGATTCCCCCCAGTTAGGTTAAAACTAAGGAAATATAAATTAACTAGGGGTTTTAGTTAATAATAATGTATCAGTATTGGTTCATTAATTGTGAACTCAACTTTGAGTGGAAATGTACTGTATACAAAGGTAAGATGGTAACAATGGGGGACTTGGGGGGTGCATATGGGAACTCTCTGTACTGAGTTTTTGTAAACCCAAAACTGTTCTAAAAAAAGGGTACGTTATTTAAAAAACTAACTCTTTAAGAGGGACAAACATCCAGTGTTCAAATTTTCAATTGTGCCACAGTGTTCAAATTAGGTCCCCATATTGCAATTAGTTATGGACTAAGTTTTGAAGAAAGTGATGGAAATAATAAGGAAGAAAACACCTGAATTTCATGCTGCATACTTTGGGCAGGAGAATTAGGGGCAGGGTATGTGTGCTTGTGAGTTTGTTGGCCTGAGGATCACAGGAGGGGCGAGGGGATAAAATTTCATTGTGGAGACATAGGGAGAGTTGTCCCTAAGTCATCAAAGGAAAGCTGACAGATATAGTGGGCCCCTTGAATTGACAGAATTCAAGGTCTTGCAAGTTCCCTGTCTTTTGTCCATTATATGATCATTGATCTGACTAAAGGATGATATTGTTGTAGGACTCAGAGAAAGGGACATGAGCTTCAGCCTCAGATCTGAAATCAAATCTTTACTCTTCCACTTTGTCAAGTAACTTCTCTGAACTTCATTTATCTCATCTATACAATATGACATATTTTCAACCTTTTAGGGCTATTGTAAAGATTAAATGAAATAATGCAATGAAAATGCCTAGGATTGTGTCTTTCTTCTCTTTTCTTTCAGGGTAGAAGAAACAGATAGACCATTGCAGATCTAACAAAAATATTTATTTTGGAAAAATGCAGGGTAAGGGGATGGCACCTGGAGAGTGAGAAACCTCCTTGGCAGAGGATAGGTGTCTGCCCTTGAGAGGCAAGCTCTTGGCAGGGGAGTTGATAACCATCGAAGGCCAAACTGTGATTGGGACCAGTTGTTGCAAGGCCTGGGAGGCACTGGACCCCTTGTAGGAAGGCTGAGACTTGGTTTTTGTTGGAAGCCTTGGCTCTACCTTGGGGGTCTTCATGTGAGAAGCTGATTGAGGCTTCATATGAGGCTGGTCCCCCAAAGAGATGAGATCCTCTTTAGATGATAAGGAGGGAAAAGCTTGAAGGGTGGACCTAGAGACCATGGTGGGCCCAGGGTGGGCCATCACCTTTGTCCTCAGGCTGTACTCACAGAGGCATGTCCCAGGGAGGCGGGGCAAAGAGAAATACATGTCTTCCCACCATGGTGCCTGCTTGCTGGAAGCCTTGGGCCAGGCCACCAGCCCCCATACCGACTCTTGACTGGGCACTTGGAGGAGTGTCTTGTTCCTGAGCAAAAGGAGAAGGGAGACTCCGATTAGGGTAAAGAGGCAGATAAAAGAGACCAGGCAATGGCAGAGAGGTGTATTAAGAGGCAGTCACTGAAGGAGATAAGCAGAGTCCAGGTTGCCCGGGTAGGAGTTAGGGAGATAGATAGCAAATGAGGGGAAGGCATGGACAACACACTACCACACACACGTTTCTTCCTCTTTGCCACAAATGGCCTCCACTGATGGGATATTGCACACAGGCTTGGAGTTCACCCCAATTCCTTCTTCTTCTTCTTCTTTTTTTTTTTGTAGAGACAGAGTCTCACTTTATCCCCCTTAGTAGAGTGCCGTGGCGTCACACAGCTCACAGCAACCTCCAACTCCTGGCTTAGGTGATTCTCTTGCCTCAGCCTCACAAGTAGCTGGGACTACAGGCGCCCGCCACAATGCTTGGCTATTTTTCTGTTTTTGCAGTTTGGCCGAGGCCAGGTTTGAACCCACCACCTTTGACATATGGGGCTGGAGCCCTACTGGATGAGCCATAGGCACCACCCCCAATTTCTTCTTAAAGAAAAAAAGAAGAGATGAGAACCTCCGACCAGGAAGGGGACTCAGGATTAAGAGTACATCCTGAGTTTGGGGTAGCCATGAGAAACCCCCTATCTCCTCCCACATCTCCCAGCTAACACTCCCATGCCAGGTTCCTGGTTTAGGCCTGCCTATTCCAAGCTATTTCAATGCTATTCCCACCACTTATAATACTTTGCCAGGTCCCTCTCTGCTGACACGGTTTCTACCATTTGTGCAAAACCCGTTCAGGGCCTTGACCCTTCTTCACCTTGAAGTATTTCTTGCTTAGGTCCCCTTAAGTCCCTTGCTCCTCTCTGATGGTCACGACCACATAGTTTGTACCTGGCATGTAAATTATAATGATTGAAATACTTATTACAAAACAGCAGGTTTTAAAAAATGTACATCTTTCTTTGTAACTGGTATTTTCTTACAGGTTTGGACTTGTGGTCATCTCTGATTGTTCCTGTCCTTGAGAAGAGTCGCTAAGTTCACTTGCCAAATAGACAAAAGGTCATGGGACCAGCTCCATCTCATCCTCCCCTCGCTAGGGTGAGAAAAGTGGAGAGACAGGGCTCAGTCTTTCAAGGTTCAAAAAGAAATGAACTGAAAGGCACCAGCTAGCCACACTTCCAAATTCCACTGTGACATCATGCTTGTGGGTCATACATCCCAGGGAGCCATTGTGGCTTCACCAAACTTGGCCTGGGTGAACTCTTTGTAAGTTCATTGCACCTGAATGTCCCCCAGATCCTCTGTGTCACAGATGGATTTCTCAAATCACTGGGGGAATGCTTTCCTTCCCTGAGGGATGAAGCAGTTGTCACTTTAAAATCCTCAGGATGGGCTCTGGGAAGCAGGGTATTAGGACCTAGAGTTAGGCAGGGGATGGGCAGGAAGGGGCATCTCTCATACATTCTGAGGCCCTACAATCCATGCCTAAGTCTTGGCAGTGGCTCGCTGTGCTAAACTTTAGGGGAAGATGTCTCACCTGAACAGAACACACTCAGGGTCCCACTTGAACAGTAAGGAAGGCTGAAGATAGAAGGTGGAAATAAGCTAAGGGAGACGTGAGCCCTCTGGGATCACCTAATAGGGTCCAAGGCAATTCTTGGAACTCAGGATATTGGCTTTCTCTTATTCTTCTCCCCACTAGAGTCTGCTGTGGTAAGTACCCTTCAGAATCTGGCAATTTTCTCTTTTCTCTTTTTTAACAAGGATCCCTCCTTCACCCCCAACCCCACAATGTATCTTTGCTTACTCCAGGAAGCTGTCCTCCTACCAGGCCCAGCTCAGTGTCCTTTCTTCTTTTCCCTTTGATATTAGCCACCTGGATGGTATTTCTGTTCAGAGATTGACAGGAAACTTACACTCTAGCTGAATTCAATTTGGTTATAAGGAGGACTATATTTATACAGTAGTGTAGCTAGAATCCTAGGGTTGCAATTGATTTCTGAGCAAATAAGCCAGAGAGGATGCAGGAATCTCTTTGGCACCACAGTTGGACAGGGAGACACTTGCAGTGATGGAGAGCTCAGTGCATCACAAGGCCACCTATTCTCCTATGAAACAAGCCCAAACCACTAGAAATGCCTTCCTTCTATTGAACCACATCCTGGACTCCTATTTCGGGTGTATATGTGTGTATGTGTATGTATGTTTTGGGGCGGGCACAAAGGAGGCACTGCTGTGCAGACAATCACTTTTGGAAAAATAAATTTAATTAATTATTATTTTTTTTTTGCCAAAAGCGCCATAAGCTGATTTCCCTTAACCCAGCTGGTTTCGTGATCTAATTGCAGCACACAAGGTTTCTCTATCAAGAGTTCTCTCAGTGGGGCACAGCAAGATGGCAGACCAGAAGGATCATTCAGCTGAGCTCTCCTAGAATAACTGGGGGAAAAAAAGAGAACCGAGCCATATCTAGTTCAGGGACCTTACTCAGAGTCATAGCTCAGGGAAAACAGAGAGGAGGTGGTGAGCTAGATACAGTGTATGATCCAAAGTGGTGGATATCTGATGAATTAGGGAAGTGACTATGACTGGCAGGGATTGGCTGGGCCACCACAGAGGTCCAGGATGGGAGAAAGCCTTTCCAGTTGTTGGGCAAGCTGTGTGTTTGAGTGGAAACCTTGGAAGAGTGGATGGACTCGAATAGTATATAGCAACCAAATTTGAATGTCAGTTGGCATGGATTTGCCATAGGTTTGGTGGCTGGCAATGCAGACCCTACTGAGAAGGTCTTGGAGGCCAGTATGGGAAGGCCTTAGCAGGAGTGTAAAGCACTGCCATCTTAATTCTGCCTTCCAGGATTAGAACTCTACTCTTGGGACAAGCTGAGGGACTCCCACACCCCATGGGAACTGGAGTCACGGGGCACTGTAACACTTGCCCCTGAAGGATTCTTGTGAGCTTTAAGATCCTAACCCAGCAGGGTTGGAATGCTGAGGAAACAATCAGGTGATCCCCAAAGGTAACTAAGTTGGAAATAAGGACCATAGAGGTTGTTGGCTATGCTCTCTGTCTTCTAAAAAAACTACAGCACCATCTGTTGTCCCAGTGACATATTGCAACATATTGTCATTAAAGGCAAGGACTTCTGTTTTTCTGGCCATGAGGAAGAGTTTGTCTTTGCTCAGGCTGAAGCCACTTCAAGATCTAAGCTCTGAGACAAAGTAGTTTGAAGCAAAGGAGGCAGTGAAAAGGAAAAAGGAAGACAAGGAGGTGAACAAAAAGAAAGAACACATGAGGAAGAAGCAACAGAAAAATTGGGGTAACATGAAAGACCAAAATAGAGGAAGTCCCCCAAGGGACCATGAGGCAGCTACTGCAGAAGACTCCAACTATAAAGAATTAATAGGCTTGACAGAAAGGGAATTTAAAACATGGATAATAGACAGGAATGGACAAGAAAATGGAAAGACAGACCAAAAGTCAGATGAGAGATATGTAGAATATAGAAAGGATATGGCTGAGCTTAAGAAAATGAAGAAGACAATCAGGGAATATAAAGATGCAGTAGAAAGTATCAAAAAATAGGTTAGACCATGGAGAAGAAAGAACCTCAGAGATAGAGGACAAAGTTTTTGAGTTAACCCAAGTAGTTAAAGAGGCAGAAAAGAAGTGAGAAAAAGCAGAACAGGCACTTAGAGAATGATGAGACTCCATGAAACATTCAAACATATGAATAATAGGGATTCCTGAAAGTGAAGAAGATTGTCCCAAAGGAATGGAAGCCCTACTGGAGACTATCATAAATGAAAACTTCCCAAGTTTTACTAAAGACCCCAAAGCACTCCTTTCAGATGGATATCAAACCTCAGGTCATCTCAATCTTATTTTCAGATACAAGTGGATTTAAAGCAACTAAAGTTAAGAAAAACAAAGATGGACACTTTATACTGGTCAAAGGAATAATACAACCAGAAGACATTTCAATTTTAAATATTTATGCACTCAACTTAAATGCTCCCAGATTTATGAAACAGACCTTGATGGGTCTGAGCAATATGATACCTCATAACAGCATAATAGTCAGGGACTTTAACACCCCTCTGACAGAACTAAACAGATCCTCTGAACAGAAATTAAACAAAGATACAAAGGACTTAAATGTGACCCTAGAACAAATGGGATAAATAGATATATATAGAACATACTGTCCCAAAGCTAAAGAGTATACATTTTTTTTTTTTTTGAGACAGAGCCTCAAGCTGTCACCCTGGGTAGAGTGCTGTGGCATCACAGCTCACAGCAACCTCCAATTCCTGGGCTCAAGTGAGTTTTCTGCTCTGCCTCCCAAGTAGCTGGAACTACAGGTGCCTGCCACAACGCCTGGCCATTTTTTTTTTTGGTTGCAGTAGTCATTGTTGTTTGGCAGGCCCAGGCTGGATTTGAACCCACCAGCTCAGGTGTATGTGGCTGGTGCCTTAGCCTGTTGAGCCACAGGCGCCGACCCAAAGAATATACATTTTTCTCGTCAGCCCATGGTATATACTCCAAAATCAACCATATCCTAAGTTCCAAATCAAACCTCAACAAAATTAAAAGAATAGAAATTATACCTTGTATCTTCTCAGAGCACAAGGTAATAAAGGTGGAACGCAACTCCCATAGAGATGTTCATCCCCACACAAAGACTTGGAAATTAAACAACCTTATGCTGAATAATAGTTGGGTTCAGGAAGAGATAAAAGATGAAATCATTAAATTCTCAAACATAACACAGTGAAGACACAAGTTACCAAAACCCGTGGGATATAGCAAAAGCAGTCTTAAGAGGGAAATATATCACATTAGATGCCTACATTCGAAAAACAGAAAGCAAACACATCAACAAACCCATGAGCCATCTTATGGAATTGGAAAAAGAAGAACAATCTAATCCGAAACTTAGCAGAAGAAAAGAAATAACTAAAACAAAATCAGACATTAATGAAATTGAAAACAAAAGAATCATTCAGAAAATTAATGAAACAAAAAGTTGGTTTTTCAAAAAAATAAATAAAATCAATAAACCTTTGATGAGATTAACTAGAAAAAGAAAAGGAAAATCTTTAATAACCTCAATCAGAAATGATAAAGGGGAAACAACAACAGATGCCACAAAGAAATAAGAGATCATCTCTGAAACTCTATGCCCAGAAATTTGACAATGGGGGAGGAAATGGATCAATACCTGAAATCACACCCTCTCCCTCGACTTAATCAGGAATAAATAGTTCTCCTGAACAGACTAATTTTAAGAACTGAGATTGAAAAAATAATAAAAAATCTCCCACCAAAAAAATGCCCAGGTTCAGAAGGCTTCATACCAGAATTCTATCAAACCTTCAAAGAAGAGCTTATACTCATACTGCAGAAATTATTCCAAAAAATCGAGAGGGAAGGAATCGCCCCCAACATGTTCTATGAAATAAACATCATCCTGATACCAAAACCAGGAAAAGACCCAACCAAAAAGGAGAATTTCAGACCAATGTCACTAATGAATATAGATGAAAAAATTCTCAATAATATCCTAGGCCATAGATTATAGCTACACATTAAAGAAATCATTCTTCACAATCAAGTAGGTTTCATACCAGGGATGCAAGTCCATAAAAGTAATTCACCATGCCAACAGAAACAAAACAAAGACCATATCATCCTCTCAATTGATGCAGAAATAGCATTCGATAAAATTCAGCATCCTTTTCTAATTAGAATACTGAAGAGCATAGTCACAGGTGGCACATTTCCTAAACTGATCGAAGGTATCTACAAACCCACAACTAATATTATACTGATTGGAATAAAACTGAAAGTTTTTCCACTTAAAACTAGAACAAGACTAGAACCTCTATCACCACTACTATTCAACATAATGCTGGAAGTTCTAGCCTATACAATCAGGCAAGAGAAGGAAATAAAGGGCATCCAAATGGGGGCAGAGGAGGTCAAACTCTCATTCTTTGCCAACAATATGATCTTATACTTAGGAAACCCCAAAGACACAATCACAAGACTTCCGGAAGTGACCAAAAAAATACAGCAGGCCAGGCATGGTGGCTCACTTCTTTGTAATCCCAGCACTCTGGGAGGCTGAGATGGGTGGATGGCCTGAGCTCACAGGTTTGAGACCAGCCGGAGCCAGGGTGAGACTCTGCCTCTAAAAATAGCTGGGCGCTGTAGTGGGCACCTGTAGTCCTAGCTACTTGGGAGGCTGAGGCAAGAGAATCGCTTGAGCCCAAGAGTTTGAGATTGCTGTGAGCTATGATGTCATCGCACTCTATTGAGGGTGACAAAGTGAGACTCTGTCTCAAAAAAAAAAAAAATACAGCAAAGCCTCAGGTTATAAAATCAATGCCCACAAATCAGTAGCCTTTGTATATGCCAATAATAGCTAACATGAGAAGCTAATCAAGGACACAATTCCCTGCACAGTAGCTTCAGAAAAAGAAAAGAAATGCCTAGGAATATACATAACAAAAGAGGTTAATGATCTTTACAAAGGAAATTATGAAACCCTAAGAAAAGAAATAGCACAAGATATTAACAAATGGAAGAACATACCATGCTCATGGCTGGTAATAATCAACATTGTGAAAATGTCTTTACTACACAATGCAATCTAAAGATTCAATGCAATCCCCATTAAAATACTATCATCATACTTTTAAGATTTAGAAAAAATAATTCTTCATTTTGTAAGGAACCAGAAGAAACCCCACATAACCAAGGCAAGTCTTAGTAATAAAAACAAAGCAGGGAGTATCACCCTACCAGGCTTTTGGATATACTACAAGGCCTTAGTGATCAAAACAGCATGGTATTGGCACAAGAAATAGAGACCCATTTGGAACTGAATAGAAAACCATGAGATGGCGGTGCCTGTGCCTCAGAGGAGTAGGGCACCAGCCCCATATGCTGAAGGTGGCGGGTTCTAACCCAGCCCCGGCCAAAAACCGCAAAAAACAAACAAACAAGACAACCATGAGATGAAACTAATATCTTACAGCCATCTGATCTTTGATAAACCAAACAAGAACATACAGTGGGGAAAAGAATTCCTATTCAATAAATGGTGTTGGGAGAACTGGATAACCACATTGTAAAAGACTAAAACTGGCTGGCGGGTTCAAATCCAGCCCGGGCCCGCGAAACAACAATGACAGCTGCAACCAAAAAATGGCCAGGCGTTGTGGCGGGTGCCTGTAGTCCCAGCTACTTGGGAGGCAGAGGCAGGAGACTTGCTTGAGCCCAGGAATTGGAGGTTGCTGTGAGTGTGATGCCACGGCACTGTATCCAGGGTGATAGCTTGAGGCTCTGTCTCAACAACAACAACAAAAACAAAAAAAACAAGAACAGTTTGTTTGGCTTGGCACCTGTGGCTCAACAGGCTAAGGCGCCAGCCATGTACACATGAGCTGGCAGGTTCGAATCCAGCCTGGGCCAGCCAAGCAACAATGACGGCTGCAACCAAAAAAAAAAAAAAAAAAAAAAAAAAATGGCCAGGCTTTGTGGCGGGTGCCTATAGTCCCAGCTACTTGAGAGGCTGAGGCAGGAGACTTGCTTGAGCCCAGGAATTGGAGGTTTCTGTGAGCTGTGATGCCACAGCACTCTATCCAGGGTGACAGTTTACCGGTCTGTCTCAAAAAAAAAAGACTAAAACTGGACCTGCACCTCTTACACTTACAAAAATTGATTCAAGATGGATAAAAATTTAAATCTAAGGCATGAAACAATAAAAATCCTTGAAGAAAGTATAAGGAAAACACTTAGAGATATCCATCTGGGGAAAGATTTTATGAAGAAGACTTCTGTGGCAATTGCAACAACAAAAATAAACAAATGGGACTTAAATTAAAAAGCTTCCGTGCCAAGGAAACAACCAAAGCAAACAGACAACCTTCAGAATGGGAAAAGTTATTTGCATATTATGAATCAGACAAAAGCTTGATAACTAGGATCTAAAAAGAACTCAAATTAAACACACAAATAAAAAGCCAACAATTTCATATATCACTGGGCAAAAGACATGAATGGAACCTTCTCTAGAGAAGACAGACAAACGGCTAGCAAACATGAAAAAATGCTCATTGTCCCTAATTATCAGAAAAATGCAAATCAAAACTATACTGAGATATCACCTAACTCCAGTGAAAATGGCCCACATTACCAAGTCTCAAAGCTACAGATGCTGGAGTGGATGTGGAGAGAAGAGAACACTTTTACGCTGCTGGTGGGACTGCAACTTTTTTGGAAGGAAGTATGGAGAATCCTCAAAGAACTCAAATTAGGCCTCCCATTTGATCCTGCAATCCCATTACTAGGCATCTACCCAGAAGAAAAAAAAATCCTTTTATCATAACAACATTTGCACTAGACTGTTTATAGCAGCTTAATTTACAATCACCAAAATGTGGAAACAGCTTAAATGCCCACCAACTCAGGAATGGATTAACAAGCTGTGGTATATATGTACCATGGAATACTATTCAGTCACTAAAAAAGATGGAGACTTTACATCTTTTGCATTAACCTGGATGGAAGTAGAGCACATTCTTCTTAGTAAAGCATCAGAAGAATGGAGAAGAATCCAATGTACTCAATTCTAAAATGAAGACAGTAGATGAGCTAATATAAGGACAGGAAGGAGTAGGGGAATGTGTAAGGGGGGAGAGGGGAGGAAAGGAATGGGGGGTCATGGTGTATGGCGCACTTCTTGGGGGCTAGACACAATTATAAGAGGGACTTTATCTAACAAATGCAATCAGTGTAACTTAATTCCTTGTACCCTCAATGAATTCCTCCCCCCCAAATAAAAGAGTTCCCTCAGCCTCTGAGGCTAGAGGGCCTAGGGTTTGAAGAAGGGGAGGGGAGAAGATTATGAGCATAGGAGGGAGGAGGAACATTGGATAAAGAAGTCCCCTGCACAAAGGATTGCTTGGGAAGTTGAGGGGGACAGGAGGACACTTGGCTGGTATAAAAACTTGGGGTGGTTGAGGGAAAGAAGGAGACCTAGAGGTATTCCATTTGCAAAAATCCTCAAAGAAAGGCCTTTTCTTACTGGCAACCCTGGGCAAGACTTAGCATTTGCATCTGGAAAATGGGTATCTTTTTTTTTTTAAGGGGCAGAATCTCATTTTTTCACCCTCAGTAGAGTGCTGTGGCATCACAGCTCATAGCAACCTCCAATTCTTGAGCTTAGGTGAAGAGGTTGCCTCAGCCTCCCGAGTAGCTGGGACTGCAGACACCCGCCACAATGCCTGGCTATTTTTTTTGTTGTTGCAGTTTGGCTGGGGCTGGGTTCGAACCCTCCACCTTGGTATATGGGGCCTGCACCCTACTCACTGAGCCACAGGCGCCACCCAAAAAATGGGTGTCATTTTAATACTCACTTCCTAGGATTATAGAGATTGAATGAGGCAAATTGCGAAGTAGTAGTATGTGCCTGGCACAGCCTATGTACTCAATACAAATAGCAATAAGATATTAATGTATTATAAATTATGTAGTATTATTTGCATTTTTCTGAGCTCCAACTTTTTCGGCTCCAGAATCTGGACCCTGATTCTGCCTCCGTTTAAAAAAATCTGTCCCTCCCACATGTGTGGTTCTTTTTCTCAGTAGCTCCCTGTGGCAGACAGCAGCCATCACTGGGTGGAACAGGGCAGAGCCTCCCTGTCCATTACTCAGGGTTTCCAAGGCCTTGTCTGGCAGACACTCTCTTCTCCTTTCCAGGCAGACCAGGGACAGGAAGTGGGTATGTTTGGAGAGGAAGGGAGTCTTCCCTGAGTTATAGGGCCACAGTCAGCATCCTAAAGCCAAGCCCAGGGACCTTCTGCCCTAGCTGGACTCCTCTTCCGATCCCTGCACGGTTCCTGATGGCTAGGCAGTCAAGCAATCCAGCCTGGCTGTAGCACAAACTTGCTGTGTGACTTTACGCAAGTCTCTTTCCCTCTTTGGGCCTCAGTTTACTCTGGTGATTAAAACAATTATAATTCTATGACTTAATGGTGTAAATTATTAAAATGGGGAAGAAGGAGAAAGTTAAGCAAATGAGGGGATTTTACCCAGTGGAGTCCAGGCACTAGTCTTCATGAGAAAACGTTTGGGGGAATTATCTGAATAACACTCTCCACTTACCCAGGATCCAACAGAGACTCAATTTTGCCAACTAACTCTCAGACACCTCCATCCCTCTGCTTCTCTTCTCTGGGTCCAGCACGGCCCCTTCCAGGGGCTTTCACCCTGTTTACAGAAATGGGAATTTGCATGATGAAAATAACCCCAGCCGGACTTCAATTTTACTGTGCTTGGCAAGGGGCTTGGAAAAAGCGGCTGCATAGCCAATTACTGGAATTTTTAAACACAAATAATATTTTATGGGATCAGTGGGCTGGCGCTGGGCCGCCGCACCCGGCTCGGCTCCTCCGCCCACAAACAAGCTCCGATTGTGAGGCGAGCGAGCGCGCCCTGGGATGCAAGTACAGTGGGCCGGCGTTCTGGCGCGGGGCAGGTGCACCGCGGGGCTAGGCCGCCCGGGAACCCCCCCCCCCCCCGACAGGGAGCGTCAGCGAGACCCGAGCCCGCGGTGTGTGTGTGTGGGGGGGGACGCTGAGGGGTGTGCTGGGCGCCCGGGCTCACCTGCAGCGCCGTGCCTGGAAGCGTTTAGCGCAAAAGGGCGCGCCCTGCGCTGGTTCTCCCGCTGGGCGGCCGCCCGCTGGGCTGGCCCGCGCACTGCGCCCTTGGCACGGCCATAGCCACTGCGCCGCTTCCGGAAGGCTGGCTTCCCGGAACGGCCTCAGGGCGGCGTGGAGTCCGCGCGGAGGCCTCGGAGCCACCTCTCGCCTTCCTTCTGCCAGAGTCGCGCTGGTGCGCTGGAGGCAGACCCAGGAACAGCGCACTGTGCCTAAGGGGCCAGTGCAGGTCAAGGGGCACAGCCAAGGTTAGGGGGAAAATGGTCTTGACTGGTTTACTTGCAAGGATTCCCATCCCCAAGCGCTCCAACTTTATCAGGCCTGGCCGGGAGCCCCCGGAGACTGACCATCCGCCTGCCTGAGTCTCTTCTTCGGCGGTCTGCGGCCCTCCCCCGCGCAGCGCCCTGCCCCGGCACGTACAGGGTTAAGCGGGAGCAGGTGTGCAGCCAGATGCCGTTGACCAGCCCCTCCCCCTCAGCAGGGTCCGCCGCCGCCTCCTCCGCCCACCCGCTCAGAACCAAACAGTCCCAAATAAAAGTGCTATTGTTGCCGGGCCTTTCCCCACCCCCGTCGCTGCCCCGCCACCTGGAGCCGAGCCCAGTCCCCTCTTCACCTGCCCCAGGGCTGGCTGGTGGGGGTGGGGGAAGTGGGGCCTCCGAGTAGGGACTTCCGCTCCCTCTGCCCCCCACCGCCCCAGCTTCCCTTCCCCTGGTGCCTGCAGCACTGAACCCTGGGCCTAAGGGTGGGGGTCATCGCTTTGTGGTGCGGGGCTCCCTTGTGGCTCGAGAACCCGGTTCTGGCCTCACCGCCGTCCCTCGCTCTAAACCCCCTCCTCACCGGCTGAAGAACCGCGGGGTTTACAAGGCTGGGAGAACACAAGACACTGTGTGGGGCGCCCAGGACAGGGCCAGGCTCACTGGGCTCGACAGTGCAGCTGGTGTTGGGTGTGTGTGCTTAAATTATTTGTCTAGTAACCAGACAAAGAAGGTCGCGCAAGAGTGATGCCCTTTACAGACGAGGAAACCGAGGCACGAAGAGGTGAAGTCCCTGGCCCTATCACAAGTCTGGTAAATGTTGTGACTTCGCTTAGAACTCAGGTTCTGCCACTCCACGGGGTCTCTGGTACACATTTGACAGACTCAGACTGATGGACCCTTGGGATCTAACCCTGCCACAGATTCACGGTGGGACCTTGGGCGACGTACCCCTGCCCTCGGTTTCCTTGTTCTTAAATCGAGGTGGGTAGACTACTGTGGTTCCTGAATTCTCACGCTGACACTCAGAATCCAAGGGGCTGGCTGACCCCCGGAAGTCTGGGGGCCCAGGGTGGGACTCCACGCGTGAGCGAGGCCGCCGCGGCCTGCATTTAGGGAGGAAAATGTTTCCCCTTTCGGTCCCCTTCTCTGCCAGCCTTCTCCGCCCTGCCTCCATCCTCCCCGCAGGCCCCCAGGAGGCTGAACTGCAAGGTTAAATAAATATCTGACAGTGGCTGAAGGAAACAGTCAAGACCGTTGCCGAGAGAAGAAACCCAGACCTCGGTAGAGATCAGCCCCACGCTCCAGCAGCCCCCGCTGCGCCCCGATGCGTGCAGAGCCCTCGGCCCCCTCGGCCCCGCCCAAGTTCTCCAAGATAACTAGCCTCCTCCAGGCGCGCCCCCTCCCCTCCCACCTCCGCAGCTCGGGGCTGGGAGAGCTGGGGCAGGGGGCGCGCTGGGTTACCGTATTTGCTTTGCTTGTGTCCTAGGTTTTGAGTGCAAGCATTTTACTTCTCTTGCCCAAGGGAGAGCGGTCCCCATACTGGGGAAAAAACTCTGTTGGGAGTCAAGACTTGAAATTTTTATTTCATTAGCTTAGCTCTACGGTTAATCTCTCTCGAAAGCTGCAGACCCGCAGATCCAGTTGCCCATTTCCACCTGAACATCTAGCCAGAATCTCTAACTCAACTTGCTTAACTTCCAAATTCTGGTCTTTCTCCTCAGGCCCGCACCTGTCAGTCATCTTCATCTTAGAAAAGGGCAAGTTCATCTTCCCAGTTTCTGGGGAGAAAATCTTGGAGTTACTCTCAACTCCTCTTTCTGTCGTCATTCATGTACATGCTTTAGCAAATCTTGTTCATTTTGTCTTCAAAATATATAGAATCTGCTACTCTTTACAACCTCTCTACTTAGCTCACTATATCCTCTTGCCGGATCATTGCAACATCTAACTTATTCCTCTGCCTCCCTTATCCCTCCTCATTTGTTCTCAACAGAGTAGTCAAGTTTTATCTTTCTTTTCTCTTTTCCTTCCTTCCACCCCATCCTCCTTCCTGTCCCTCCCTCCCTTCCTCTCTCCCTTCCTTCTCTCTCTCTCTCTTTTAAAGACAGGTTTTTGCCTAGTCTCCTGGATTAGAGTGCATAGCTATTCATTGCAGCTCCCTGCAACCTTAAATTCCTGGGGTCCATCAATCCTCCTGCCTCAGCCTCTCAAGTAGCTGGGACTATAGATATGCACCATCACGCCTAGCTATTTTTTTCTATTTTTTTGTAGAGATGGGGGTCTCACTCTTGCTCAGGCTGGTCTCAAACTCCTCACTTTAATAACCTCCCACCTTGACCTTCCAAATTGCTGGGATTATAGGCATGAGCCATCACTCTTGGCCAGAGTGAATTTTTTAAAACTGAAGTCAGATCATGTTCCTCTTCTCCTCAAAATCCTCCAAAGGCTGTATGTCTCACTTAAAGAAAAAGTTTCATATGAGACCCTAGTGATCAGATCACCTCTCTGCCCTCCTTCCCACTCCTTCCTCTTTACTGCTTTGGTCACATGGGCCTCCCTGTCCCACATGCAGGCCAGCACACTCCTGCCTCAGGGCCTTTGCACTTGCTATTCCCTCCATCCTCTCTCACTTTTCTGAGGCCTTCTCTGACCAATACCCCATACTTGCACACCTGGCTCTCCATCTCCCTAGCCCTATGCTACTTTTCTCAGTTGCACTTATCACTAATAAACATGCTGCATATTTACCTGCTGATTTTTCTATCTCCTCCTAGATCATAGGCGTTATGAAGGCTGAGGATTTTCAAGAGTCTCAGTCCTTAGAACAGAGGCTTCATGCAAATAGGCACTCAGTAAATAGTGGTTGAAGGAATGAGCTAGTCACCTTCTCTTTCTGGGCTTTATTTTTTCACCTGTTTAAATGAGTTGGATCTGGTGAAAGCGCCCATCAGCTTTGAGAGTTTCATGGTAAGAGATGAACATGATTTAGGAAGGTGAGAGGGAGAGGTGGAGAGTGGAACTAAGGTGTCAGCTCTGTGTCTGAGTGGACCAGCACATGGCAGAGAAAGCTTACCCCAGGGACATTGCAACCTAGTCCAGAAGGCCTATTCATTCATTCATTCATTCAGTCAGTCAGTCAAAAAGAGTCCCTGGTGTGCCCAAAGAGGCTTGGACCATCAACATCTCTGCTCCATGTTGCTTGTGTGACCCTAGGTGAACTTGGGACCTCTCTTACCCTCAGTTCTTCCAACTGTAAAGGGGATAGATAATTCCACCTGCCCTGCATGACTCATGAAATAGACTGTCCTAATGAGATAATCCCACCATACACACTCACAATGTATGACTGCTGCTTTAACACATAAAGCAAGGATGTAGTCCTTCAAGAGCTTAGAGTATGGTCTTTGTAGCTTAGAACTCCTCAAACTTCTATTTGTCTGAGTCCTGGTTGTGTCTCTTGGGACCAGCTGACTCTCCAGCCTTACCCTTAAGCTGGTGTCTCTCCTGACCCCAGACAGCCAAGTGAAGGCTCCCCCTCGTGGCATTTTGTGGGATAACAGCTCTCAGTGCCTCTGAACAAGAAGAGACCGATGGTAGGTGACCACAAATAGGGAGCAGGAAGAGGCCAGAAGAGGGAGAGTCTGAAGACCTAGGAAAGGAGCAGAGCAAACCTGCAAAGGAATGTTAGATTGGAAGGAACCTGGGACATCCTCCACCCCATTTTACAGATGAGAAAACTGAGGTTCAGGAAAGGGAAGTTAGAGGCAGGACTATAACTCAGGTGTCTACACACACTTATTATGCTGATTCCTTTACACCAAGTTTCATATGCACTTATACAGGTCAGTGAGAAAACAAATTCCCTCTACATCTGGCAGCATTCCCTGAGGACCCCTGACTATGCAGCATTCTTTCCCAGGGCAAAGAATCTCAAATGTCAAAGATTCTGCATCCAGAGAGGTTGGTATAACCTCAAATCTAATCTATTTCAGAGCCAGAGGTCAAAAATAGACAACTCACCTGGATTTTACTCTTCTTACTGGGATGTGGGTGCAGGAATCATAACTAAATCCAGTTCTACTTAGAGATTCAAAATGACCAACTCAATCAGAAGAAGGGATGTGTGTGTGTGGTGGTACACTTGCAAGTGTGGAATGCTTTATCTGAGAGTTTTTTTATCCCTACATTTCTAATTTAATCCTTACTGCTATTATTAGCCATTTTAGAGATGACAGCAATGAGTCACCAAAGGACCAAGTGATTTGCTCAATATTAGAAATAACGTCAGAGAAAGACCAATGTACACAGAAGGTACTCAGTGGACACCATTGCCTATCCAGGAGACAGACTTCCTTGTTTTATTGAGTGACTTTAGGAGGAACTTTTCCTAGCCTGAGGTTGCCTCCCACCATATGGGAGGGTTCTCCTGCCTTCCTTGGGTGTTGGCAGCCTGGAGGGGCCTCTGGTTCCCTGTTTAAGGTTAAGGGGAGTATTGAGGTAAGGCCACAAAGAATGCAGCAGCAGAAGAGGGAGCAGTGGTGATGTGGGCAGGGGAAGGGGCTACTTACCTGAGTTGAGCTGAAGGGCTTCCGAGTAGCCTCCACCATCTGGCTGATGGGAAGCCTGGATTTCTGATCACCCTGGTGGACTCAAGGGCCACTGTGAAAATATATTGGTGTTGTCTAGGAGCCAGGAGTCAACCCTGTTGTCTTATCCTTTTTGAAATATATTTATTCATTTATTTTCTTATTTTTATTTCAGATCAATATGAGGGTACTAATGTTTAGGTTACATTGTTTTCATTTCTAAGGTGAAGTTCAAGTTGTAGTTGGGCACTTCACCCAGGGGGCATACTGAACATCCTCACATTGTGCATATAAGGCGATATCCCACCAATCACACTCCCTCTGCTCCCCTCCCTTCTCTTCCCTCTTCCTCGCTAGATTGTATTTGTATTTTTCTTTTCTTTTTTTTTGAGACAGAGCCTCAAGCTGTCACCCTGGGTAGAGTGCAGTGGCATCACAGCTCACAGCAACCTCCAATTCCTGGGCTCAAGCGAGTCTCCTGCCTCCACCTCCCAAGTAGCTCGGACTACAGGTGCCCGCCACAACGCCTGGCTATTTTTTGGTTGCAGCTGGCATTGTTGTTTGGTGGGCCCGGGCTGGATTCGAACCTGCCAGCTCAGGTGTACATGGCTGGCACCTTAGCCGCTTGAGCCACAGGTGCCGAGCCTGTATTTTTCTTTTGTGTGAGCGTATAGTAGTTTATATATTGTTTTCATATTAGTATTGAGCATTTGGGTACTTTTTCTTCATTCTTGTGATACTTACTAAAAAGAATGTGTTTCAACTCCATCCAGGTAAACACAAAAGCTGTAAAGTCTCCATCTTTTCTTATGGCTGAATAGTACTCCATGGTTTACATATGCCACAGTCTGTTAATCCATTCTTGGGTAGATTTCACATCTTGGCAGTTGTGAATCGAGTTGCAATAAACATTCTAGCGCAAATGTCTTGTGGTAAAATGATTTTTTCCCCTTTGTTTAGATACCTAGTAATGGGATTGTGGGATCAAGATGAAGGTACAGGCTCGGCGCCTGTGGCTCAGCAGGCTAAGGCGCCAGCCACGTGTACACCTGAGCTGGCGGGTTTGAATCCAGCCCGGGCCCGCCAATCAACAATGATGGCTGCAACCAAAAAATGGCTGGGTGTTGTAGCGGGCGCCTGTAGTCCCAGCTACTTGGGAGGCAGAGGCAGGAAACTCGCTTGAGCCCAGGAATTGGAGGTTGCTTTGAGCTGTGATGCCACAGCACTCTCTTCAGGGTGACAGCTTGAGGCTCTGTCTCAAAAAAAAAAAAAAAAAGAAGGTACACACACACACACATATATATATATATATTTTGTAGAAACAGAGTCTCACTTTTTCACCCTCGGTAGAGTGCTATGGCATCACACTTCTCATAGCAACCTCCAACTCCTGGGCTTAGGTGATTCTCTTGCCTCAGCCTCCCGAGTAGCTGGAACTAGTCACCTGCCACAATGCCCAGCTATTTTTTTGTTGCAGTCCAGTCAGGCCGGGTTTGAACCCGCGCCTCTCGGTATATGGGGCCGGAGTCCTACCCACTAAGCCACCGGCGCCACCTGAAGGTCCACTTTTAGTCCTTTGAGAATTCTCCATGCTTCTTTCCATCCTTTTGATATAACAGCAGGGTGTCAGTAGATGGAGGAAATCCTAGGACTGGGTTCCAGTGCTGGATGACTCTGTAGTATATAGAGCAGTGGTTGGGAACAGAGGATCTGGAGCCAAGCTGCCTGGGTTTATGTGCCAGCTTCTCACTTAGTATATCTGTGACTTTGACTTCACTTCTCTGAGTCTGCGTTCTTGTCAGTGAAGGAGGGAATAATTGTACCTACTCATAGATTATTGGACACATTAAATGATTGAACCATGTAAAGTTGGTAGGAAAATGCCTGGTACATAGCAGGAGTTCAATAAACACAATGCAGTATTGGGAAAGATGATTCTGAGTTACAAGATCATCAGCTGTAAAGTACTTAGGGCTAGGTAGGCAGTTTTCAGTTGTGGGGGCATAGATCCCTGCGGAAGGTTTTATTTTGCTTGGTTGTGTTTTGCAGGAGAGGCAAAACTGTAGAAGGCTAAACTTGCTAAAAACATTCTGTGATGCAGCTTGTGAAAGACATGATGTTTTTCCACTGAGGCATGAGTGTATAAGGTTGATTCACTGGGCTAGCGCATCTTAGGATCTTAGGATCCTGAGATCCCTCTGGCTCCAACATTGTTCCGTTGCTCAGGGTTTACTGTCTCAGGTTGGAGGAAACAAAATCCAGGGGAGCATAGTGCTGGATTATTGGGCACCCCAAGGCCAAAACTGATAGCTTAAGCCTTCGTGCCTGGAGGATATCTTGGGGTGAGTTGTAGAGTACCAAGGGTCGTGGGTTGTCTTGCACTGGGCCTGTCCCTGGGGGGTAGATTTGGATGGAGGAGAAAAGAGAGATCTTCGTGGGAGAGGGCCAGGCAGGAATAGCTCCTTGCCCATCATGTTTACTGAACTGCACTGAATTATGACTAAATGCCATGATCTGGCTTCAGGCAATTGCCTAAATCATTTAGAGGTTGACAGGGGAGGGAGGGAGGGAACATGGGGAGCTGGGGGGAGAATGTTCTTGTAATTCTTCAGTCTGAGGTACATTAAGGAGCCATAAGCCATGTCGAGAGCTTGAATTACATTAGAGAGATTATCCTGTTACAGTTCATAATCCTGGATAATATACCGTCTTGGAGCACACCTGCCCATGATAAATCTCGCCCAGTAATGGCCTGACCCTGGGGACCCAAGGATGCTGGGGCAGCTGGCAGGGGCTATCAAAGTGGGCACAGCTCCGGCAGAGGCACCTGTGAGCCCCCATGTCCTCCTGACTTATTTTGTGCTCCTTCCTCCTGCCTCAGCTCAGAGGGAGTGGATGTAGCTGGGAGCTTCAAACTTCTCCATCTTTATTCAAGATTCTTGGCTCCCTAGGGCCCCTCTCACCTTAACTCCCACCCCATAATCCCACCATCTGCTCTGGTGGGACAGGTCACTTGTATTTCTGTCACTAGACTATCCTTTCTTCAAATGCTTTCCCCTTAATCTCTCTAAACCAGCCTAGCCTGTAATGGTCAGTGGAGACCTCTTGAGGAACCCATACTGACATCCCCTTAGCTCCAGCATAAGGCACTGAGCTTCCATTATGAATAGGTGTGTCACCTACCATCTATGGTGTCAGCAAACCTTTTGTGAGTCTCTGTCTACCCGGCTAGACTTCCAGTGCCATGACGTCAGGAGCCACTTAGCACAGATAGGCTTAATAACCGTGCAACTGGTTAGTGGCAGAGTTAGGATTCAAACCCTAGTCACCTGGCTCTAGAGTGTGTGGCCTGGTGGAATACTGTCTCTCTGGGCTGAGAGCTCTGCCCTGTGTCATTTGTGGGCCTGGCTTTACTTTCCATGAGCTTTCAGATCTTTCCTAGACTGTATGTGCCTTATTTGGGGACCATCACCAGTCACAGGGATGACTTCTCTCATTGGATAGCTTAAAGTGGGAATGCACCTGAGCCTCTCAGATTCATCCTTGCCCTCTCAAAAGGCCCAGTCCACAGATCAACCTCATTGACATTTCCCATTTCGCTTGGGAAGCTCTTTCCTAGTCCTCATACCTTCTTATCACCAGCCTATTGCTTCCTTTACAGCTTCTGGGAGACCTGGTGATATCTGGGTACCTGCCAGCCTGACACCTCAAGTCCCACCTACCTCAGACTCTGCTTTATATTTCCCACATCCCTTCCCGAACACACATACCCTGTGCACCTTTACCTGGGGACTTTTCTTGGTCTCCTGAGGTTAGTTATGCTACTGGGGCTTCAGATAACCCAACTCTTTAAGATCCCCTAAAAAGAAGTCATAACTACCATTTATCAAGTGCTCACTAAGTACCAAGCACTGGGTTATGCTTTTTACCTGATTTATCTCATTTACTCTAAGATAGTCTTATGGGATAGGGACTATATAGTTTTTGTTTGTTTGTTTGTTCTGAGACAGAGTCTCACTTTGTTACCCTGGGTAGAGTGTCCTGGCATGATAGCTCACAGCAACCTCAAACTCTTGGGTTCAAGTGATTCTCTTGCCCCAGCCTCCCAAGTAGCTGAAACTATAGGTGCCTACCACAATGCCTGGCTATTTTTAGAGACTGGGTCTTGCTCTGGCTCAGGCTGGTCTCCTACCCATGAGCTCAGGCAATCCACCTGCCTTGGCCTCCAAAAGTGCTGGGATTATAGGTGTGAGCCACTGTGCCTGGCTGGAACGATATAATTTCTGTGTTATAAATGAGAAAACTGAGGCTTACAGGGGTTAAACACAGCAATGCAGGTCAACACCCGGTAAAGGGCAAAGCTGGAATTTAAACCAATGCCTGCTAGTTCCAGACCATGTGTACTTTAACCCTTGGCTTCAAACTGGATTCTTATGGTGAGAGCAGGCACCCAGGCTGCTTCCCAGCCCCACCTCCATGCAAGCCTACCCTTCTCCACCCCTTCTCATTCCTGCAGCTGTCTCCTATCTCCAGCACCCTCCTCCCTGTCCTTCTATTGCAAGGTTCCAGAACTCCCCTGCATTCCAAGTCACTCTGTGCTTTGTGGATTCATTCCTCCCTTCCCCCGTGCTTCTCCACCATTCATCCAGAGACAGGAACCATAGCAGTTTGATTATCTACCCATCCATTTATTCCCATCTTTCATTCATGGAATCCTGGAATGTCAGGGCTAAAAGGGGCCTTAGAGATTATCTGGCTAGTGATTTTTAAACGACAAAGCATTTTTCAAAGAAAAGCTCCCATAGTCATTCTATAGAGAAATCAGATCAACTGGGGAGGCAGTGACCAGACTCCTGACCTCTCAGTCCTGCCTCACCCACTGCAGCCTCCTGCCCTGACCTCCCAGTGTACAGGTGGGAAATAACTGTCCCCTCATTCTTCCAATGGGGTACAGCAGGAGTTCATAAAATGAGTTGACCTGCTGCTCAGGAGCTGTTTCCAGATACCCAGTCCTGAGAACCTATTGCCTTCAGTCATTAACTTAGGGTTAATTGTTGCTACAACTCCTCAAGCTCTGAGTTGCACGGACCTGGGTGTCAACCCAGTTCCCACTTACCACTTACAAAGCTACATGACCTTGGGCAAGTAAATCACAAATCTTTTATAGCCCTCCTCTGTCTCTGATAAATGGCCACAATAATAGAACCTACCACTTTTTAGTTTTCTGTCATTGGATAATAAATGACTCTAAAATATAGTTGCCTAAAGCAAGTATTATAATGTCTTTCTTAGGTCTGTGGATGGTCTGGGCTCAGCTGGGTGGTTCTTCTGCTGGTCAGTCATGTAGTTGTAGTCAGATGGTGGCTGGGGCTGCAGTTATTTGGAGGACAGATCAAGATGCTGGGGTAGCTGGGCTTCTTGCTCTCTAGGCACCCTGAGGGCCTCTCCTCTCCACATAGTCTTGCCAGGGGGCTAACCAGACTTCACAGCAGCTCAGAGCTCCCAGAAGCACAAAAGTTGAAGCTTCTAGGTCTTCTTAAGGATTAGGCTCAAAAGTGGCACAGCTCCATATCTATTGCATTTATTGTTTAAAAATTGAAAGGGAAAAGAAATAAACTTCACCTCTTAGTGAAGAAATGACAAAGAATGTGTAGTTATCTTTAATCCACCACAGTCTTTATGATTTTTAGCAAGAAAATTACTTAATCTTTATAATTTTCCATTTGTGTCCTCACCTGTGAGGAATACATACATCAATCCATGGAAAGTACTTAGAACAGTGCCTGGCACATAGTAAGCATTCCTGTACAAATGGTGTTATTTTTATTTCTAACCCATATGGCTAGCAGTGTGCTAAGTAACTGGTGGTGGGGTTACAAGAGTTATGGGAAACACAGTTTATACTCTTGATAATAAATAATCTAGTTCATGAGATAAAATTAACACATGCAGAGATCAAAGTACTAATTCAAGGCATTGTGTAATTAAGCAGCCCATGAGAGGTACAGATAACATATACTTGAGGAAGTCAGAGAACAGAAAGATTGAATATGGGGGCTGGGTGGCCAGAGAAGGCTTTAGAGAGGGACAGTGTGCCCTGGAGGGGCAGGGTAGTATAATAATGGTTAAGAACATAAATTCTGGAGCCAAACTCTCTGTTTTCGAATCTTAGCTTTGTTGGACATGTGGTTAAGTACTCAACACCTTCTGGATATGTCTATGTTTTCTTTTTTCTTTCTTTCTTTTTTTTTTTTTTTTTTTGAGACAGAGCCTCAAGCTGTCACCCTGGATAGAGTGCTGTGGCATCACAGCTCACAGCAACCTCCAATTCCTGGGCTCAAGCGAGTCTCTCACCTCCACCTCTCAAGTAG
>CAUYON010069577.1:0-15783 GCA_963573935.1 Arctocebus calabarensis | reverse complement strand
CCAGAACCCAGATTCACACAGCCGGTGAGTGTCATCACCAGAACCCAGATTCACACAGCCGGTGACTGTCAGGACCAGAACCCAGATTCACACAGCCGGTGAGTGTCAGGAACAGAACCCAGATTCACATAGCCAATTAGTGTCAGGACCAGAAACCAGATTCACACAGCCGGTGAGTGTCAGGACCAGAACCCAGATTCACACATCCGGTGAGTGTCAGGACCAGAACCCAGATTCACACAGCCAGTGAGTGTCATCACCAGAACCCAGATTCACACAGTCAATTAGTGTCAGCACCAGAACCCAGATCCACACAGCCGGTGAGTGTCAGGACCAGAACCCAGATCCACACAGCCGGTGAGTGTCAGCACCAGAACCCAGATTCACACAGCCGGTGAGTATCAGCACCAGAACCCAGATTCACACAGCCGGTGAGTGTCAGGAACAGAACCCAGATCCACACAGCCAATTAGTGTCAGCACCAGAACCCAGATTCACACAGCCAGTGAGTGTCAGCACCAGAACCCAGATTCACACCGCTGGTTAGTGTCAGGACCAGAACCCAGATTCACACAGCCAATTAGTGTCAGGACCAGACCCAGATTCACACAGCTGGCAGTGCCAGGACCAGAACCCACATTCAGGGCTATCTACCTGGAGCAACTTTCCCGAAGAGGGTTGGAAATCACTGTGAAAATCTCAGCACAGCAAGTCAAATGTGAGCTGACTTTCACTGCCAGCTGGGGAGGGTCTAAAGTTTGTGTCTGGGGGTGGGGAAGGAGAGAGAGACAGAGAGAGAGCTCCAAATTCCAGAGATGAAGAGGAATATTCTGTGTGCCTCTGGAGAATAGGGAAAAGGACGTGAAGAGCTCAGTGGCTCTCAGGAGAAAATGCCTCCAAGAAAGGACAGGTGAGCGGCCACAGGTAGAAAGGTAGCCCTGGGTAGAGGTGCAAAGTGGATTGGTAAAGATGACAAAAAGCCTCAGGCTGGGGAAAGAGAAGGAAGCAGCGATCTGTGCCAGTGTGTGCGAGGCAATGTGGCTGCAGAATAGGAAAGACACCTGCAGCCCGCCCAGGCCGGAAGCAGGCTCTGCTGGGGGACGCCATTTTACTTGTCCAGCCAATGTCTCATGGTGGGAAGAAGGGGACAGCAGGGGTGCCCTGCCTGGGGGCCAGGCCTGGGGAGGACCATGGGTTGGTTAGGGGGCACATTTGGCCTTGTCTGGCTGGCCCTGACCTTGCAGTGGGGTAGACATGAGGGCGACTTGGAGTGGATGATCAAGTCCTGGCCACTTGGGCCAGCTGCCCCAGCTGGGAATTGGCTTAGGAGGTCATGGGTCAGGGTTCTGTTGTCATTTGGCCACAGACTGAGGGAATGTCCATGTCTCAGAGCCTTGCCATGCTGGGATAGTGCCATCAGCTTCTCTCAGAGGGGATGGGGGCAAGGGGCCTGACGCTGCCAGTAGGGTACCCCATGAGAGCTGCTGAAATGTCAGAAGCTCTGACAGGATTGTGGGTGCTGTGGCTGTGGGTAGGTCCCCTCATGTAGGTAAAAACCACCCTGCTTCCTGGGCTTCAGCCGAGCACTACACTGCAACCAGGTTGAGAATGAATCTCACTGAGGGAACAATGGTTCATTTAATTTATTATGATGGTGACATCTTAGTTCCACTTGGTGCAGGGACAAGGCACGCTCCCGGCCTCCCTGCACTGCAGCTGATGTGACCAACACAAAGCCAGGACTGGGCCTTGTAAGCACTCACTGGGGCAGAAAAGCCCCTCATCAAGGGAGAGTCCTTGTCTCTGATAATTGTCTGCTGCTAATAAGTCAGAGAATGACACGTTGTTAACCTAAGGGCCCCCATAACGTTTTTATAAGCTATTTAATCTCCAAAGAAAAGACAACTACAGCCAATTCTACATAAATCTTACTCAAATGTGATGTCTGTGCTTTCAAGTTAATAAAATTCCACAACTGCTACATAGAAAGTACGGATACCCTTTATACCTCTGTGGCTATATCAAGTCAAAACAGGTGGATTAAAGAAAACTTTATTTTTAGTTTGGTTCACCGTAGACTAATAAAAACAATTTTTCATCCCAGCATCCCAGCAGAGTGCAGGACAGTCAGAGTTGGGGGAACAGGGTGGTGGGAGCCCAGGCCTGCCACAGCCAGGCAGGGGCTATAAAACCCTCAGTGCCAGGTGGCCAGGCCAGCAGCTGCGTCCCACTTGTGCACAATTTAGGCAGCTGTGATGGTTACTTGAAAGCCACAGTGGAGGGCTGGCTCTGCAAGGTGAGAGATGGAGACTGGTGAGCCAGGCCAAGTCTCCCTCCCAGGTCTGCAAAGGACCTGCCTGCGGTGGCCTGTTACCCTGCAGAACTCACCGTCTCTGCTCCCCACACCGGCGACCACAACCCAAGCCAACAGCTCTGAGCAATTGGCTATGAGGAAACACAGGGACCTTGCATGTCAGGGCTCTGGGCTTAGGGAGCTGCACTCACATGTGGCAGCAGGCCCAGGCCATGGGTAATTCCAGAGCAGCTGAGCTGAGGGGTTTTTAGAGACGAGAGAGCAGGGAAACTGTGGGCTGGACAGATGCCCTTAGACAGAACTCTTGCCCCTGCCCGCTGGACACACACAAGTGAGCTCAGCCCAGGGTTGAGCTCTGGCCTCATGGGGGGCTGGGGAACTGTTTTCTTGCTGAGCAGTGGTCTGAGTTTGCAGCTGGCACCGTGGTCCCTGGGATCAGGTTTGCTTGAAGACCTTGCTCTGAAGGTGTGACGGGCTCCCCTAGCACCTCACAGAACCTTCTCTACCCATCCCAGAGGGAGGCAACTCAGCTCTTCTCATGGGAAAGTTGGACAAAAGTCAAGACTTCACAAAACTGGCAGATTCAAACTCAGGATCAAGAGTTCTGAAATACATCTATCATATTAAATATGGAATAATATAAGTGGGTAATAAATGCCGTTTTTGACATTTGCCACATTTTCATTTTACTCACATGTCTAGATATCCTTTGAACAATGTAATTCCCAGAAGGAAGCAATAAATAATCAGAAACTAATCTGCTTTCTGTGGAAATATCATGATATATAATGGTATTTATAATTATGGGAATTACAGAGATTCTTTAATGCTTTCCAAATGAGATGCCTACTTTGTCACCTCCAGAGGATCTAAGTTTAATTTAAAATTTAAATTACCTGAAGGATTATTATAATTTATTAATTATAATAAATGTAACAATTGTATTGTTAATAGTATTGTCAATAAAATATTCATAATATATAATAAATATAATAGTTATGTATTCCTATTTATAATAATTAAAAACAAATCAGATCGAGAGTTCAAATATCTGCAGACATCTGTTGTAAATAGTGAAGATCAGAGTAAATTTATTTTGTATTTATTTGGGGGATCCTTTGGTTTTCCTGGGCAAGAACCCCAGTACCGGTCCTCCTAGCACGGAAGCCCCATTTGTGCCTTAGATCACGCACACCAAAAACCATTTTCCCGACCTTCACATTTGACTTTGATCCTTTTCTATTCTATTTAAATCAGAAAACAGTAAGCCAGCAAGAGTCGGATAAAGCTTGCACCTGGGCAGATTTGAAACTCTGGAGGAGGATGCTGGTGTTAGCCACAGGCGTATAGAAGAGATGAAAGTCTGTTTAAAGACAGAGAGTAATGAGTATGAGGAAGAAGGGCGAACAGAGAAAGAGAAGAGAGATTTGTGTTTTTAAGTGCAAAGAAGAAATTCCTTCAAAGAAAAAAACAGCACTTTTTTTTCTTTTCCTGAGAGGAGCTGCTGGCCTGGTCGTTCCAGATTGATCAAGTGTTGAAGTCGAGGGCTGCTTGACATTTGCAGTGAGTGGAGACAGAGCGGCTCACCTCTGACACCGAGGCCTCAGCACTGAATTTTGATATGCAACGGGAGGCAGGGCCATTTCCCACGAGCTATTTAGGGGACCTTTGTAGCTTTTAAATGCAATTCTTCCCTTGAAGTGCCTACAGCTGATGATTAACCGTGATTCATAAATTCTTCAGAAGGCGATCAAGTTCAGTTTAAACACACAGGCCCCAGCGGAAGCTGCCTGCTTGCCGCCCCTGCCGTGATTGTCCTTTCCTTTCCTCTCCCACCTCCTGTATTTGTACCTCTTGCTACTGGAAAAAAAGGTAGAATCCGCTTCCATTTGTTTAAGAATGGGAGGGGGAGGGCGGAAGTAAAATTGGGAAGTGAGAAATGGCACTTGGCTCCCCCACCTCAGTGTTTCAATTATGCGGTTCCAGAAATCACTGATGACGGCAGACACATTTGAATAGCAGAGGCAACAAAACCAGTCCCCAATGAGCACGAGGGCAGGGCACCGTCTACACGGAAGACTTCCCGCCTCCTAGACCAATGGGTGAGCCCGAGCTCAGGACGTGTGTTTGAGGGAGCAGATGCCTCGCCCACATCCTGCCACCTGCGTGTCCCCCACTCTCCAAGCCCCCCAACACCACCAACACCTCCTGCCTGCCATGGCAGGAGGCCGCTTCTGTCTCACACAAGAGTAGCCCCTTGTTCAGGAATGAGCAGATGAAAGAAGACCCGGCCCCAACGTACTCAGGTGAAAATATGTTGCTTATTTGTGCTCTTCATGCGGTGACAATTATAGGAAGGGAGCCCTGATTATCCCCTGTGTGTTTCTCAGGAGGGTACCAGGTGGTGCGCTGAGAGGGCCCGCCACCCTCCTGGGCCTACTGGGGATGTTCTTTTATTTTGTCACAAAACTCCCAGGTCTTAGTGGTGGGGGTAGCACATGTGTCTTGACCAAGAATCCAGGAAATCCAAAGTTATACATTTTAATGTGACCAGCCATCTTCTGGAGAGTGGGAATTTCTCTTTCCTTTCTGGCCTCTTGTCTGTAGAGATTTAGAAAATAGTGAAGAAACCTGAACTGAAAGCCCTAATTAATTAAGGGTGAGACTGTTATTTTAGTAAAGAAAGGCCCTTGCTGCCTACTTCAGGTCAAATTTTAACACTAGACTTTGAAAAAAAGGCAATACTGAGTTAATACTTATAAAGTTCTTTGATTTTGAAAATTCTTCACCTCTTGGTATTTATTTTGATCCAGGGTTTTTAGAGAGAGTGACAACTGAAACATTTGAAGAAATTTCAGATTTTTGTTTTTTTACCCAAAGGATAACACATATTAAGAATATAGTTATAAAAAAAAAAAAAAAGAATATAGTTATAACTGGTGTCTCCCACTTAAATCAGATGTTCTATGCCAAAAAGACTAACACGTTTCTTTGAAGCATTGAATAAGTTATGCACAGGGAATATCAAGTTGAGGTGGCAATGTAATTTCATTCCAATATTCCTGGGAATTGGTTTTTAATAGCAATAAAATTCAGTCAGTGTGGTATTATCCAGAAACGTAATTCAATGGGTGCTCTTTGGGATCAGAACTTCTGTGTTTACACTTTCAGGAGGGTATTAAGGGCTGAATTTTGTCACCCAAAATTTCTGTGTTGAAGGCTCAACCCCTACTATCTCAGAATGTGACTATATTGGGGGATAGGGTCTTTAAAAGGGTGCTTTTTAAAATGAGGTCCTCTGGGCAGACCCTAATCCAGGGTTTTTCAATTGTTGTGCCTTATGGGGATTTTAGGAGTGCTGCGTAAATTTTTAAAGACCATTAATTAAATTATTTTCAGAAGAAGCTCAAAGTACAGTTAATTTTTACTTTTTCCTTTTCTTGATCAAGGTAATTTACATGTGCTGTGGAAGTTTCACCTTAGCTTCCAGAGTGCCAGGAAATAAACAAGACTGGAAACGCTGCCTGGATCCGACCTGCAGGTGTCCTTACAAGAAACGATGACACAGACTCACGTGGAGGAACAATGATGTGAAAAGTGGCAGTAGAAGCCATCTGTCTACACGCCTAGGAGGGAGGGTTAGGGGAGCCCGACCCAGCCAGCACCTTCACCCCAGACTTCCAGCCTCCAGAACTGGCACTGCCCAGGCCTGCTGTTGAATCCCTGCACACCACAGTATTTTGTTATGGTAGACACAGAAAACCAATGCACAGTGCAAATCATTTTAATTTTTCTTAGTTACTTATAGACAATTTCAGGTGCCTGTAATTAACTTTAGGATATTTTGATGGAGAGCTCAAATCAACACTCTCCTGTAACAGACACTTACCTTCTGGTGAGGCCCCCACCGAGGTTACCGACCTTGATGCGGATACAGCGGGAGAACAGCAGGTTGCGCGGGCACGCCCCCTGCAGGAGGCCGGGAGGCTTGCACAGGGCGGAGGACGCAGAGGGAAAACAGCAGGTGCAACGCCCCCTGCAGGAGGCCGGGAGGCACGCACAGGGCCGGGAATGCAGCCGGAGAGAGGGTCTCCCAGGCCCCGCAGCGCGACACATGCAAGTGGCAGCCTGTGTTATTTTATAAGACCATTCCCAAGTTAAATCTGAATATTAAATGCAGGGGTGAAAAGCAAATACTACAAAATTAATCTACTTAAAACAGAACCATAAATCTTATATTTCCAGCCACTCCGTGTTCATGCCTGAGCAACAGATGTTAATATTTGGCTATGAAATTGCTTCCACCAGATGTTGCAACCCCCGGGCTCTCCCAAAACACGGTATTGGCTTCCAGGCCGCACTCGCGCTGTTTCCACAAACAGGGTTTTGTGTGGTGTGGTTTTGCGTTCTGGTGGGTTGACACTTGGAGAACCATTCGGCCCGAACCAGGAATCCCAGTTACGAGCTGCCCACCTACTGCGTGGAGCCGCAGAAGCGGTTGTCCAGTGGAAATGGGGTGTGCTCAGGAGCAGCCGCGCAACCTGCTGGGGGGAACCTAAGCTGCGGCCAGCTCCAAAGCAGAGTCCCCGTGTGCGGGACGGCCCACCAGGAAGCCTCTGCGCTGCCCCGGCCCGGCGGAGGAGGCTGGGGCTGGGGGGAGGCTCACACCCCTTCCCCACGGCAAGGGCTCGCCACGGGCAGCTCTTGTTGGCTTAGATTAATGTGCAGAGGGCCCAAGGCCCAAAAGAGAGCAATTTTAGATAAAATACCCAGAATTTGGCAGTATATTTCAAAGCTTAATGAGGAAAATTCAGGGTGGACAATTCTAGGAACCTGCTGAGGTCGACCTCTCCGAGGCCTGGAAAGGGGGCTGGCAGGGAGAGAAAGGGGTCTCTGGAGGGCGAGGTCCTAGCTGGCTCATGCACACTTGCCCACACCCACACACTCGTGCACACGCTCTCACACACTCACAATCAAACACAACTTGTGCACACACTCATGCAGACAAAAATGCAATCACACACAATCTCACCGCATATGCCCAATGATAAGGGTCTTACCATGGAAAAGACGAGAATGGGAAGTGTCCGAATTGGTCTCTTGGGTAGCATAGAATGTTCTCCTTACCTCTCACTTAATACCATATTGCACTAGATAAAATGATTTCTGACTGTATATTTAAGCTCTGGTGCACACACTAGTAATCATTCAAATACACAATTCTGCACACTCCCACACACAAAACCTCATTTTTACAGAGTCACACAGAATCTCATACAGTCATGCACACATACAAACACAATCTCACACTAATGCAAACATTCACATTCTTTTTTTTTTTTTTTTTTTTTTTGCAGTTTCTGGCCGAGGCTGGGTTTGAACCTGCCACCTCCAGCATATGGGCCTGGCACCCTACTCCTTTGAGCCACAGGCACCACCCAAGACTCACATTCTTAACAAAACACCCACATGCACAATCTCTCTCTCACACATATGCTTACCTTAGTATACACCCCTGAGAAAAACTCAGTCTGGGGTCGGGGGCTAAGCAGGGTGCAAAGCCAGATCTCAATTTTGTAGGCAAAGTCAAGGGGCCAAGATGACTATCCATTTTTTTTTTTAATAAAAGATATTTCTAAAGTTCTTGTTTTATTTCACATTAAATTTCTCTTCTTTTAATTAAATATTATTTGTTGTCCTTTCTCAGTAAAGCTTTTGGATTTACTATACATATTAAGAAACAATTAGATGTTCATTTAGTCATATATTAGCAAATAAAAATTGCTATTGAACAAATATTTGTTATCTAATCAGAATAATATCTAGTTGTGAACCAAAAATGTCAAATGCATATTTACCAGAAATAAACATCTATTATATTTATTAATATAAAATTATAATCACAGATAATCTAAGGATTATTTACCAATAATGAATGATATAATCCTTATCTCATTTGATTTGCTTCATCAAATTTGTTTGGTTAGGTTAACAATAAAATTTGCTAGTCAAGTGATTCTCATAATTTTTGGTTCCAGGCCCCTTTATATTCTAAAGAATTATTAAAGAACCTCAATGGGTGTTTGCTTCTGTGATGTATGTATTTATGTAACCCATCAATTCTCATGTTAGAAATTAAAATGGAGAAAAATGTTAAATATACTCGTTTTCAGATGAAAGCATGGTTGTTGACTTGTAGAACATATTTTCATGAAAATAACTATGTTTTTCAAAACAAGAAAATAGAATGGTGGCACAGTTTAAATTTTCTGGTATCTTTTTTTACCTTTGGCTTGCTAGAAGACACATCCGAGCCAGGCAGCCGCTGGCCCACCTCTGCCTGTGAGACAGTGAATGCCAGTGTGAAGCCTCTGGGTCCTCTTAGGAGCGTGGACGGTATTATGGAGTTGGTTGAGCACTTGCTTTTTGAAGAGGGGATCTCCCATGTAAACATGGTGCAATGACCTCAAATGTTCCCGTCACAGAGTGATAAGTGTTGGAAATTGGTGAGTTATAAGAAAAACAAGCTCTTGAGAATACTGCTGGGGCTGAGCATTGAAGCTTAAACCTGTAATCCTAGCACTCTTGGAGGCTGAGGTGTTTGGATTACTTGAGCCCAGGACACTGAGACCAGGTTAAGAGTGAGATCCTGCCTCTACTAAAAAGAGAAAAAACAGCCAGGTGTTGTGGTGCGTGCTATAGTCCCAGCTACGGGGGAGGCTGAGGCAAGAGGATCGCTTGAGCCTAGGAGTTTGAGGTTGCTGTGAGCTGTGATGCTATGGCGTTCTAGCCTAGGTGACAGAGTGAGGCTCCGTAAAAAGAGAAGAAAAGAAGAGAAGAAAAGAGAAGAGAAGAGAAGAGAAGAGAAGAGAAGAGAAGAGAAGAGAAGAGAAGAGAAGAGAAGGGAAGGGAAGGGAAGAGAAGACTGCTGGGAATTTTTAATATGATGCTCTCGACTATGTATAGATGGAATGTTGTGAATGTGTTTCCCAAAAGTCATATGTTGAAACTTAATGGCCACTGTGATAGATTCTGTCATGAGAACAGGGCCCTCATGAATGGGATCAGGGAATCCATAAATGTTCCTGAGGGAGTGGGGCCACTCCGCTTGGCTTTTCCACCATGAGGGGACACCTAGGCCATTCCCCTGCTGCGGACTGGACTTCACCACACACCAGACCTGCAGGTGCCTCAGCATAGACTTCCCTGCCTCCAGAACTGAGCAAAAATAAACTGTTCCCTCTAAATCACCTAGTCTGTGGTATTTTGTTGCAACATCATGAACTGTTTATGTAATAATTAGAAAGTTTATGTAATAATTAGCTGAAGAATTAAGCCCAGAAACCAAATCTCAGATGGCTGGTTTAGCTCATTGTACATCTACCATAGTTCTGTTTCCCACAAATGTCTTTCATTCATAAACTGCTCTTCAATTTAGTAGATTTCCAAAGTAATCCCATAGTTCTTGTCCAAAGTATGTTCCAGAATTTCAGACTGACCTAGGAGTTGAACCTGGTTTGCTGCTGGACTGCGTGCTGAGTTTCCATGAACCAGGAGAAGACCTCGAGGGCAGCCGTCTGTTTAGCAGGCACAGAATTCCTACCTCGGGATTTGAGGCTCGTATGTTTTCACCTTATCCACGAACACTCTCTTATGGCAGGAGGGCTCAGAGCCGAGGTGTCCAACCCAGCCCTGCCGGTAGGTGGCCTCTCTGGGCACCGACGCCTCAAGTGTTCTCAGAAGTTGTTGCTTACGATGACTCCGTTCCTTATACGATGGGGTCTAAGGAATGTCTTCCTTAAGACATACACAAACCCCAGACAGAATGTCTCCCACCAGGAAACTGTGAAGGTATTACTTTGTAGATGGCAAGAAGTTTTAAAATGATACATTATGTCCAGTTGTCCACTAATGATTGAAAAAGGAGCAGTTTGTTATTCAGCATGTTCCAATTTACAATTACAAAACTTCATAATTGTTCTTTGAATAATTTCTTTCAAATAATTCTCTTTTGACAACATGGTTATTTTGCCTTGATTTTATTTTCTAGGCCTCTCTCTGTTTCTCCAGATGACTGCGTTTGTTTGGACTCCCTGGGATCTCTCTTTCATCCAGCTGTGTACAGGTATCCACTGCCTTCCCGCCTGGAGGCAGGTGCAGAGGCTCAAATGGGAAATTGGGCTTATGTTTGGAAACTAAGAGAAAAGAGGAACGCTGCTTTCTGGGGAGGCCTCAGCCGACGCCTGGGAATGTAGAATCCTGTTAGAGTAAATGCACATTACCGTTCTAGGGAAGGGGCATAAGCCCCAGTGGTTGCCGAATTCTGATAGTGAAATTTTGTTTTGCGCTCATCATCACGTAAAGACCAATGGGGACCAGTTTCTTTTTTTCTGAGGCATCATATTATCCAGACTCTAGGCAGCGTCTCATCACACACGTGGCTGCCTGCTAACGTGGGCGGCGAATGGAACAGGGACTAAGGTCCTCGAGGCACTTTGCGGGGACAGATGGTCCCGCATAGGGAGGAGCCTCCTCAGCCTCCTCACTGATCCTCCTATAGCCCCTAGACCAGTGTTTTCGACCCTTTTTATCTCACTTGAACCAACATCCATGGCACACGTAAATTACGTTGATCACAAAAAAGAGTAAAAAGGAACATACTTACTGTGCTTTGAACTTCTTTCAAAAATAATTTTATTAATGATCTTTAAAAGTTTCCTCGGCACACCAGTGCGCTGCGGTGGTTGAAAATCTCCGCCCTGGACAGTAAGATGAGAACATGTTAGATATAAATTGAGCTCCAGGACTTAGAACGTTCTGGAGACCCAGGCCCAGGCTGAGATGTAGATTATAAACAAAGGGAAAGGTCTGGGTCGGCATCGTCAGGTCAACAATACTTTTATTTTTTTTAATGCTATAATAAAATGTATCCATGAGTATTATTATGAAAAAGAAAAATATTCCTATCTGGGAACGTGAGCCGCCATTCTGTGTTAGGAGGAAAGCTGTTCCATTTTCGGGGTGAGCTCTGGGTGTCCACACATGAAACCCTTTTTCCCTCCTTCACTGGCTTCATTTGTCTTGCCGGAGCCTTCTCCTCGGGGACGTTCAGTCTCCTAATTTAATAAGTGCAAATGGAGTGCATCAGCCTGTATTGATCCTGAAGTTAATAACCCTGAATCTGGAGGCAGGATTCCGTCAGGACGTGGCACTGTCTCCTCGTAGCCCTAATACCGAATGTAAATTGACTCCCTGTCTATTTCCAGATCAAACTCAGAGCTTAGTTTAGATCTGTGCACATTCACAATTCTTTAAGACCCACCTTCTATTCAAATGTGAGGTTTTCATTGCACACACAGCCTTAATCAAAGGTAGAGCCGTGTAGAACGGTTTACATTTAATCCATCTCAGAGTCTCGGGAATCTGCCTGCTCAAGCTTCACGCTCATAATGCTAGTTCTGTTTTTACGTGAAAGGAAGGCGGCTGCCTCTGCGCCAGGCTCACCGCCAATGCCACAGCCACGGTGTCCTTTGGCCTTCATGCAGATTTTATAGCATAAGCAAAATAAAATTCATTTTATTGATTGATTGTGGGTAATACAGAATGAATTTTCCTTGAACAGGCTTCAGCTTAGCCCACAGACAGGCAGGATCTAATGATCCCAAAACAGCCATATCTGAGCAATAACAAAGACTGTGCTCTGTTTGTGTGTGTGAGTGTGTGTGTGAGTGTGTGGGGTGTGTGTGTGGGTGTGTGGTGGTGTGTGGTAAGGGTGAGAGGTGGGCTGTGTGTTGGTATGTGGGGGGGACATGTGTGTGCATAGGTGTGTGTGGATGTGAGTGGAGGGTGGAGGGTGTGTGTGTGTGTGCATGACGGGATTGGGAGGGGCAAGAAACAGGGAGGGCTTTGGGAGAGAAGAAACATAATCTTTATTTCCCACTGGAGTTGAATAGTTTATTTCACCAGAGGAGAAAGTACTGAAATTTATTAAGGTTTTACAGTTTTAAAAAATACAAGAGGTAGTATGTAGCAGTCTTGGAATTTTAGAATTAACTTCAATGTATCTCGACATCTTTTATATAATATCTTCTAAAAGAAGGTCACACAGAACTAAAGAGCTACGTGCCAAATAGTAAGAACACAAACTTGAACTGGAAGTCAGTTAACCCTTAGGTGTGAAAATAACTTTACTCCAGTTGCACTGGAAAAAAAAACAAAAAACGGTTTTCGAGAGTGAAGAGCGTGTAGAGAATGGTGGACACAGGTCTGTGGACAGGGCTCAGGTGGTCAAGGCTTTTTCCCGACTTGAACAAAATGAGTGTTCTCCTCATCACACGTGAGGCCAGCTGCCCCACTCAGCTCTCTGACGGGACCATGCCCGTCCCGCAGGGGAGCTGGGGAGTCAGCAGCTGGGCAGGTGTGGGACCCGGCTCGGTGCCCATGGCAGCCCTGGTACAGTCCTGTGGGTTCAGCGGGGAGGTGCAGGCACCCTTCTGCTCTGGGAGACGCCCAGCTCTGCTCCGTGGCCTCCCTCTTCATCCCCTTCCTCGCACCTGCAGCTTCAGGGACAGAGCAACTGCCTTTGCCTCATCACTCCTCCTGCCCTGGACACAGCCCAGATTGCTCTTCTCACCTTGGTTCTGCAATGAAACTGTTATTTTATATTGTGCCACAGAGAGAGGTAGTAAAAATCAAATCCAAATGAGAGAATTTTCTTTTAATTCAATATGATTTTTATATCCAATTTATAGAGGTATAATTTATAGACAGTAAAAATCCTTCTTTACATTGATGCCTTCGGACAAATGTTTGCAGTTTGTAACAGCCACCATCACACGAAAGACAGCAGTTCCTTGGCAGCACAAATGTCCCCCTGTCCCTCCCACCCCAACTCCTGCCAACTGCTGATCTGGCCCTGCCTTTGCCACAATGTCACACTGGTAGGACTGTGCATGAGGCGTCCTTCCGTGCCGGAGAGCTCTCTGCGGGCACAAGGCGCCTGAGTGTGCAGGGGCGTTACTGCGGCTCACTGAGGTTTTCCTTGCTGAGCTGTATTACAGCGAGTGAATGCACCAACATTCGTTTCTCTGTTCACCCGGAGATGGGCATTTGGGGTGCTTCCACGTTTCGGCTAGTCATGTAATTCTGCTGTGAACATTACCTGCCAGTGCTTGTGGCACGTGCATTTTCACTTCTCTCAGTGAATGCCTGTGAGTGGGTGCGTGTCTAACTTGTTAAGAACCTGTCAACCTGTTTTCCAAACTGATGAGACCATACTGCATGGGCAGCAGAAAGGCAGTGCCTTCACTGGGTCCCCAGGTCTGCTTGAACTTGGCACTGCCCATTTTTCTCCCTTTTCCTAAAGATGCCCTACTGGGTGTGGTGCTGTGGTTTAATATGTAGTTTCCTAATGACCAATGAGGTCGAGCATGTTTTTATGAGCTTATCTACCTATCTATCTATTGGGCATTATCTATCGTTTTTGGTAAAATTTCTAAGTCTTCTACAAATTTTTGATAGTAGTTTTAGGTTGAGCAGCAAAGTTGAGCAGAAATAGCAGAGGGTTCCCTCACGTGCCCACCTGCCCGCCATTGAGCTCACCCACAAGAGTGTGGCAACCCACGCCGACACTCCTTGTCTCCCAAACGACATTGTTTCTATTAGGGGTCACTCTGGCCATTTGTGTTCTACGTTGGGGCAAATGTATAATGGCGTCCATCCACCTATGGTGTGAAACAATAATTTTGCTGCCCTAACAATCCTATAAGCCCCACTATGTTAATATTCCTCTCAATCCCTAGCACCCACCCATCTTTTTAACGTCCCCAGGGTTTGGCTTTTTCCAAGTGTTGTGCAGTTGGAATCACACAGCGTGCGAATCTCCAGAGCAGCTTCCACATGGGAACACGCGTCCAGGTTTCTCCACGTCTTCTCGCGGCTTGATACCTGCTCTCCTCTAGGACGAAGTAACATCCACTCTGAATGTTCCCAGGTTTCTTAAATCACTCACCTATGCAGGGCGCTGCGTCCGCTCCTGAGTCTGTGCAAACATGGATGAAGCTGCTGTGGATATGAGCATGCAGCATTTTGCAGGAACACAACTTTGTTTGTTGTTTGTTTAATTTTTTTTTATTGTTGGGCATTCATTGAGGGTACAGAGAACCTGGTTACATTGATTGCATTTGTTAGATAAATGTGTCCTGCCCCCCAAAGGTGTGTCATGCCCCTGACTCCTCACCCCCTCCCACCTTCCCTTTTTTTTGCTCTCTGAACGCAAGTTTTCACCTCATTCAGGCAGATAACAAGGAGAGCGAAGCTCGCTCAGATTGCAAGAGCACGTCTAATTCCGTGAGAAACTGTTACATCCCCAAACCGTCATCTCGGTGGCTGTGCCCGTTCACAATCCCACCATCAGGGAACTGAGTCTAATGCCATCACTGCTTTGGAGTTTTGCCATTCTAACAGGTGTGTCACTGTGGGTTTTCAGTGTGAACAGACACTGTGTCCTCTAAGTTACGTGGGATTTGAATTAACTAGAGCAGACTCCAGAAATTGCTGCAGTACAGGCTCTGAAAACGAGAGGTGTCAAGAAGAGGGTCTGTTTGGGAGCTGTCATCGGCTCACTTTTCCTGCCCTTGCTGGGTTTCTGGAGCGGGTTTACCATTAAAGGGGCAGTGTCTCCTTCAAGCCCCAAATCCACTTATTTTTCACATATCACTAAATGCACTTACAACTCCTTAGTCCCAAAAAGTCAAAAGCAAATATCCAGGAAAATGTCAAACTCCAAAGTGGGAACCAGACCCTGTGCTACTGACATTCGGTCTATTTTGCATCAGTTCAGTTCAACCCAAGGTAATGGGCCTGGAAAAATCCAGACTGCACATTATGCTGTGAAATTAAATTGATCCAATAATTTTGTAATGTCCTAAAATAACATTTTATAAGAAATACCAAAAATGTGATGATCAGGAGATTGTCTGAGCAGGGACTTATATTATTCTCCAAGGTCAGGTGCAGCAGAAATGGAAGGGGAGCCAAGTCCCAAGTCCGCCTCCCACCCCCACCCCCCACCTCTCAGTTCTGACCCTTCCTGATAGAACTGCAAACAAAAGGGTGGAAGATGTTTCCTCCTCCTGAGGAGGGTCACTCTGCTGTCCTTCCACACCCACCTCCCAGCGTCCTCGCCCTGGATGGAGACCCCCCCAGGTCTGTGACCCTCCCCCTCTCTGTCCTGGATGGAGACCCCCCCAGGTCTGTGACCTTCCTCCTCTCTGTCCTGGATGGAGACCCCCCCAGGTCTGGGACCCTCTCCCTCCCTCTGTCCTGAATGGAGACCCCCCCATGTCTGTGACCCTCCTCCTCTCTCTGTCCTGGATGGAGACCCCCCCAGGTCTGTGACCCTCCCCCCTCCCTCTCTCTGTCCTGGATGGAGACCCTCCCAGGTCTGTGACCCTCCCCCCTCCCTCTCT
>CAUYON010069576.1:0-11608 GCA_963573935.1 Arctocebus calabarensis | reverse complement strand
TCCCCCTTCTTCATCTCCTGAGTCCTCATCAGAAACAGGTGCTGTAGCATTCTCAGGGGGTTGTATCACTATCGCACTTGCTTCTATGCTGTCATCTATCTCTAACAGGTCAGCGATTTCATGTAAGTGCAGAGTCCAAGGTGTGTGGTATAAAATGATTCCAACCCATTCACAAACCTCCCCCGCAGCGCGGCCTCTGAAGCCCTGGTATAGTCAGTTTTGAACAAAGGTGATATATATGTACTATATGCCAAGGAGAAGCTAATTTATTTCTCCATTGATTCATCTTCAGGATATCATATATTAAAATGATCTTTGTTAAGTTAATACCTGAGAGCCAAGAATCAGCTATATTTTTGGTTTTATATACAAATTGACGTGTAGTGTTTTCTTCTTCTTTTTTTTTTTTTTTTGAGACAGAGTCTCACTATGTTGCCCCCAGTAGAGTGCTGTGGTATCACAGCTCACAGCAACCTCAAACTCTTGGGCTTAAGTGATTCTCTTGCCTCAGCCTCCCAAGTAACTGAGAATACAGGTGCCTGCACAAAGCCCAGCTATTTTCTTGTTGTTATTATCATTGTTGTTTAGCGTGCCTGGGCCGGGTTTGAACCCACCAGCCCTGGTGTATGTGACTGGCACCCTAACCACTGAGCTATAGGCAGCCAGCCTAGTATTTTATTCTTTAGTTTAGAAATCTAAATTTTATCAGACTTTATTTGGAAAACATCACCAAGAGCTGCTAGATTCCTTATCTCTGGGTAATGATGCAGAAGGAGGCACATAATTGAGAAATCCATGACTCTGTCTCTTATGACAAATTTATCAAACACAACACATAAAACAACTTTGACAATGCCACAAAAAATGAGGAATGAGCAGCAAATTTTCTAACCTTCATTTTTCTTTTTTTTTTTTTAAGACCGAGTCTCAAGCTGTCACCCTGGATAGAGTGCCATGGCATCACAGCTCATAGCAACCTCCAATTCCTGGGCTCAAGCGAGTCTCCTGCCTCCACCTCCCAAGTAGCTGGGACCACAGGCGCCCGCCACAACGCCCGGCCATTTTTTGGTTGCAACCGTCATTGTTGTTCGGTGGGCCTGGGCTGGATTTGAACCCGCCAGCTCAGGTGTACGTGGCTGGTGCCTTAACCTGTTCAGCCACAGGTGCCGAGGCCTAACCTTCATATTAACCTGGGTTATGTAACATAAGTGGCACTCCTGAAATGATTTGTTTTATGTTTTTCTTTGTTTGTTTGTTTTTGAGACAGAGTCTCACTCTGTTCCCCAGGAGAGAGTGCCATGGTCTTAGCAACCTCAGACTCCTGGGCTTTCGCGATCCCGCTGCCTCAACTTCTCAAGTAGCTAGGATTACAGATACCCACCACAATGGTCAGCTGGTTTTTCTATTTTTTAGTACAGACGGGGGTGAGGGGAGGGGTCTTCCCCTTTCTCAGACTGGTCTTGAACACCTGAGTTAAGCAATCCACCCGCCTCAGCCTCACAGGACTACAGACATGAGCCATAGCACCTAACCCAGTGATTTTTAAAACTTAATTAGGGGCTCGGCGCCTGTGGCTCAACGGGCTAAGGTGCAAGCCACACACACCTGAGCTGGCGGGTTCAAATCCAACCTGGCCCACCAAACGACAATGACGGCTACAACCAAAAAATGGCCGGGCGTTGTGGCGGGCGCCTGTAGTCCCAGCTACTTGGGAGGTGGAGGCAAAAGACTCGCTTGAGCCCAGGAATTGGAGGTTGCTGTGAGCTGTCATGCCAGGGCACTCCACCCAGGGTGACAGCTTGAGGCTCTGTCTCAAAAAAAAAAAAACCTTAATTAGCTATTTTTTTTAATTGACAAGCAAAATTATGTATATTTATCATGTATGGCAGTATTTGAAATATGTATACATTGTGGAACAACTGAACTAAATGATAAACATACTTATGCCCTGGGTAGAGTGCCATAGCATCACAGCTCACAGCAGCCTTCAACTCCTGGGCTCAAGCGAGTTTCCTGCCTCCACCTCCCAAGTAGCTGGGACCACAGGCACCTGCCACAACACCCGGCTATTTTTTGGTTGCAGCCGTCACTGTTGTTTGGTGGGCCCAGGCTGGATTCGAACCCGCCAGCTCAGGTGTACGTGGCTAGCGCCTTAGCCGCTTGAGCCCCAGGCGCCAAGCCACATGCTTATCATTTTTTATGGGGAGAACAACTTCCACTCATTTCTTAACCCAGTGCTTGTATCTCTGCAAGGACCCTGAGTTCCAATCGCTTGGCGTGGAGAAATGAAAGGAAGAAAGTTGCCTTCCCCTTTCTGGCCCTCTGGGCTAGCTTTCTCAAGGAGTTCTTGCTTCTCGTGGTGTTAACATCCCTTCTTTTTCTTGTAAATCTCTACTCCCATTTAGGTCAATATCACTATGTTGGCTCTGTGCCTCAGTTTCCTCCTCTGTAAAATGAGTTCAATCATAGTAAAGGATCCTGGCTCAAAATAGACCAAGAGTGGGCTGATTTGAAAGCCCATGTTCCTTTTTAAGCAGCAAAGGGAGACTGGGGCTCCTGGGCTCCCGATGTGAGAGGAGGTTGCCAAGGGAACAGCTTGGGGAAGGAGGAGCTGGGCACAGTCTCCATGCTGAGCTAACAACCGGATTGTAACCCCAACTGCATAAATAATCTGAATGTGCCACCCGACAACGACAATATTCTATTATGTATGTTTGAATCATTCCCTGGATGTGTTTCTATGATGAACTTAGGTTCTAATCCACTTTCGTATATTAAATGGGAATACTCAGAACAGGGTTGGTAGACTTTGCTGCACAAGATGAAAAACCAGAATGACCTTGAGTCATTCTTAGGTGGGGCAATGTTAGCTAATTTGTCACTATCCTGATAAGGTTCCCTGCAGTAAAATAATTGCAGTCACAGACCTGGGAGGGATCTGGGTGGCCATGTAATCCCTTTCAAGCAGATAAGGAGAACACATCTCAGTACTAGTTACAGGACTTGAATAAGGTGACTGAGAGCCAGTTTCCCAGCTCTATCATTCGCCATTGGTTGACAAGTTGACCATGGACTGATCTCTTAGCTTTTAGAACACTGAAGTGGTGTCTTCTGAGTTCAGGGAGTTTTAAAATCTTTTATTTTGCCATCCTAGCTTTGTAAATAGCTAAAGATAGGGACAGATGCTTTATAAGTGGCTTTGCCATTTTTCCAGTGAGAGGAATGTTCTAAAACACCACCTTCAGGGCAAGCAAGCTGAGTTCGTGGAGGAGGCTGAATGCATCATTCATCTCAGCGGCATTCCCATGAAGGACTGCAACTCCAGAGGAAAGACACATTATAGCAGAGTTTACTCCAGTTACATTTGAGTTGGATGGAAAATCTCATCTGACCAAAATTCCTTTGGATAAAGCCAGCCCCCCAGAGATTCCTCCCTCTGGGTCAGTGAGCTAACATCTCTGGAGGGTTAACTTGCTGAATACCTCTCCATCCTTCACACCTTAGGGTGACTTGGTTGAATGCAGATAATGAGGACACGCTGGCTGAGGTGAGGGTGGGGGGGTGTGAACTGACACAAAGATTCTGTCCTCCCCCAAGGCCTTCCAAGGAAGGCCCTCATTATTCCAGGGAAGAGAAAGCAAGATTGAGGGGGAAAGAAATTAAAGAACAATAATGGCAAAATCAAATTATTTCATTAGTTCCTAAATCTTAAAAGCAGGATTATTGAGCTATAAATAGAAAGAAATGCTTCATAATTATATATATATTTTTAGTTTCTCCTTCTCTTCCTCCTCTTTATTTTTATTTCTTTATTTATTTTTAAGACAGAGCCTCAAACTGTCATCCTGGGTAGAGTGCTGTGGCATCACAGCTCACAGCAACCTCCAATTCCTGGCCTTATGCGATTCTCTTGCCTCAGCCTCCTGAGTAGTTGGGACTACAGACACCTGCCATAATGCCTGGCTATTTTTTGGTTGTAGTTGTCATTGTTGTTTGGCAGGCCCAGGCTGGATTCGAACCCACCAGCTCCAGTGTATGTAGTTGGCACCTTAGCTGCTTGAGCTACAAGTGCTGAGCCAGCCCCCTCTTTATTCTTCTTGGGAGACCTAAATCAGTGTTTTCTAAAAGATAATTCCCAAGTCCCAAGAGACCAAAATCTTTCTTTGGTTGAAAACTTGTACTAAGTCAGATGTGAGCTCTGTCTAATAGGACAAAGACATTTGTTGTGGCCTTTTTCATGCAAAAAAGACTGGAAAGTTTTCAGTATTTTGAACAGATATTTTAAAACAGCTTTATTGAGATATAATTCATATGTACAATGCAACTATTTAAAGTATACTTGGGTTTTTGGGGCACAGTGGCAAAGGGCCTGTCCTGTAGTCTATTACAAAGGAATGGCCTAAAAAATAATCGCAAAAATATTTTGTTCCCCTAACCTTTTGGGAACTGAAATCTACATCCCTGCCTCAAGCCAATGGTCCCCGGGGCAGGGGATGTCTCTTGTCCTTGGTGGCCACAAGCTCAAAGGAATCATCTGGGTGGAGGTCACAAAATCTCCTTTGATGAAGACGGGATGAATTTGAGTGGAGGTCTGTCGCAGAGGCCACAGAGATTGTCTTGGCTATAGATAGAATTATGGGGTCAGAACCTGTAAAAGCTCTGTGCTTCTCAGAAGAGGGAGTTTGGATTTTCAACCATTGGCTATTTTTCTTCTTTGCCAGCAAAGTGATAAAGTTTTCTTTCCTTCTCCTCAAACTGCTTGACCCTGTTTTTCTAATGCAGCTTCAGGGAACAAGTGCAGAACTTTCAATAATAGTCCCAAACTGCTGGGAAGGCTGAGGTGGAGGATTGTTTGGGCCCGGGAGTTGAGACCCACCTGAACAACATAGGGAGATCTCATCTCTAAAAATATTTAAAAAGAAATGAATGAGGATGGGTGGAGGGAGGGTAATTGGTGGCGTCACACCTACGGTGCATCTTAGAAGGGTACAGGTGAAACTTACTAACTGCAGAATATAAATGTCTTAACACAAAAACTAAAAAAATGCCATGAAAGCTCTGTTAACCAGTTTAAAGAAAATATTTCAGATTGTATATGAAACCAGCACATTGTACCCCGGGATTGCATTGATGTACACAGCTATGATTTAATAAAAAATATGAATAAATAAATAAATAAATTAATTAATTAATTAATAAACTATGCCTGGTGTATCACCTCCTTAATTTTTAAAAATTGTGGTAATAAAATTTGTGATTTTAACTGTTTTAAACTGTACATTGAATAGAGTTACATTTAAAACATTTTTAATGGGGCGCTCTGTGACTTACCTCTTGGTCATAAAGATGACTGTTAAAAGAGAATAAATGCAGTGGAATATAAAAGATCAGTCAGAACGACCCCTGAAATGGACGCTCGTAAAAATGAACAACAGCCCTTTAATTAGTCTTGGGAGACTCCTTCAACAGCCAGGTGCCCGTGACCCAAGGGGCCGAGCAGATCCCCATTGCCCATGTCTTCCCAGAAATGCTGCGCTTGCCTCCTTACCGCCAAGAGATAAGTGTTCCCAACAGCTTCCCCTCAGGCAGACCGGTTACCTACCACAGTTCCGGGCAACCAAATCCAATTAGAGGCCACTGAGTGGAGATGAGGAGCCAGCAGAGGAGGGGTCGGATGGAAATGCAGATGGGAGAGGCGCTCCTGGGGTTGGGAGGGAAGAGAGCACAGAATTCTTCCCAGGGGCCTGGAGCTTCCAGGGCAGCCTGGCTGAGGCCAGAGAAATAGCCACATATTTTATTTTATTTATTTATTTATTTATTTTGTAGAGACAGAGTCTCCTTTATCGCCCTTGATAGAGGGCCGTGGTGTCACACAGCTCACAGCAACCTCCAACTCCTGGGCTTAGGCGACTCTCCTGCCTCAGCCTCCCGAGCAGCTGGGACCACAGGCGCCCGCCACAAGGCCCAGCTATTTTTTTGTTGCAGTTTGGGCGGGGCCGGGTTTTCAGAGGCCGGCACCCTACTCGCTGAGCCACAGGCATCACCCTAGCCACATATTTTAAATTGTGGCATGAAGATGGCACTGTGATAATTTAGATGTTTCCCAAAAGGGGGCTTCTGTTGTTCTCAGTCTCAGAGACCCCCTCAGTCTTTCTACCCCCTGAATCCACCTGCCTCAGACCTTGGCCTGTCCCCCCACCCCTGACCCTCTCTGGGGCCAACTTGGCTTCCTCTCCTTTCTGTTCCATTCCACCATGACCTTGACATCACTGACTTGGCTCTCTGTCATGTGTAGTAGCGACACTGCTTATTTCCTTCTTTAACTTTACTTTCTCCTTCTTCTCTTCATTCTTCTTTAAAGGCCACATCAGTGTTTTCTGTAAGAAAATCCCCGAGTCCCAAGGAACCGAAGCTTTGCTTTGACTGAAAACAGAAAGTCAGTTATGAGCTCTGTCTACCAAGGACACCCTTGTGTTCCCTGATGGCATCAACAGACCCCTTAACAGGAGGCACCTCTTTTATAATTTGGGCCCTGTCAGCTCATAGCATGGTGCTATGCCTGGTAACTATAATACTTGAGTAGTTTTTGCCAGATTTTTTTGTTTTGTTTTAGGCAGAATCTCACTCTCTATTGCCCAGGCTAGAGTGCTGTGGTGTCAGCGTAGCTTGTAACAACCTCACACCCCTGGGTTCAAGTGATCTTCCTGTCTCAGCTACCAGGTAACTGGGATTACGGGTGCTTCCCCCAACACCCATCTAGTTTTTCCTTTTTTTTTTTTTCAGACAGAGTCTCACTATGTTGCCCTTGGTAGAGTGCTGTGGCATCACAGCTCAAAGCAACCTCAAACTCCTGGGCTTAAGCGATTCTCTTGCCTTAGCCTACCAAGTAGCTGGGACTACAGGTGCCCACCATAATGCCTGGCTATTTTTAGAGACAAGCTCAGGCAGTGCACTTGCCTCGGGCAGCCTCCCAAGTGCTGGGTTTATAGGTAGGAGCCACTGCACCCAGCAAATTTATCTTTTTAAAGAAAAGCTTATTTCATAATTTTCCATACTTCATACTATAGTAAGCCAGGAGGCCTTCAAGGTCTCCCAGAGCAGTTTTGAGGAAACAATGCTTGCCCCACACCCTCAAACAAACACGCTGGTCCTCCCAGTACTATTGTAATTATTCTGTTACTCAGAACACTGGAAGCCAAGTTTGCAGGGCCCCTAACCAAGGTCTTGCCCCCTTAAGTGCTAGGCTGTCTTCTGGGGGAGAGTTCAGTCACTGATTTGCAAGTTGTATGAGATTCTTGGCAAAATGACAGGCAGCTGCTGGTGCAGACTCAAGATTGTAATTCAGAAAGGGCAGCGGTGTTTGAAAAAGTAAACCTTTAGCCTTCAGCTTTGGCCGCCACCTCCCTCCCAACTGTTCTTTGGCCAGGATCTGGGTTCCTTATATTCTGTGTGTAACCACCCCTATGGGAGTTAGGTAAACCTACAGATCCCGTCTCAGAAAAATGTTTATAAATATGTAAATACAACACATGGGATTACAAAGAAACTACTTACATTGAAATGCATTTACCAAAAAAAATCTATCAAAATAAAAATTGAGAGCTTGGTGGTGTGAGCCCGTAGTCCCAGCTGCTGGGGAGGCTGCACTAGAAGGTCTCCTGAGCCCAGGAGTCACGCACTGTGCACCCTGAGTGCACCAATGAGCAGCCACCACCCTTCCTCCTGGGCAAGAAAGCAAGACCCTGGCTCTTAAAAAGTAATATGGTAGTATTTGCTTTTTTAATGAATGAATTAAATAATCTCTAGCAGTAGAGCTAATGCCTACCAAAATTTCAAAGTAGTGATGAGCAGAAATAAAACTTTTATGTATCTTTGACAACTGGCATATCCATGATTTCTATAAATTATTTATATTATTGCTATTGCTCATGCCACTGGTTTGTTGCCTACATTGAAAATAGAAGGGGCTCGGCGCCTGTGGCTCGACAGGTTAATGCTCCAGCCATGTACACCTGAGCTGGTGAGTTCGAATCCAGCCCGGGCCCGCCAAACAACAATGACGGCTGCAACCAAAAAATGGCCAGGCGTTGTGGTGGGTGCCTGTGATCCCAGCTACTTGGGAGGTGGAGGCAGGAGACTCGCTTGAGCCCAGGAATTGGAGGTTGCTGTGAGCTGTGATGCCACAGCACTCTACCCAGGGTGACAGGGCTCTGTTTCAAAAACAAAACAAAACAAAACAAAAAAAACGAAAATAGAAGGAAATGGTGAATGTTAGAGGTTAGTGGAAAAGATGGGTCTTTTTTCCTCCTCTGAGATCCTGAGCTCCTTGCATTCTAACCCTGAATGCATGTGTTACCTGAATTCCAACCTGAGATTAAGATATCTGTTTTAGAAAGGGATAGATGATAGAATTATATGACAAGTTCTGTTGCTTCCCAGTTTAAATAGGTCACTCCTAAGAAATGTTTTCTTAGTAAACTAGAGAAAATGAATCTACCAAATACCAGGGTGCCCCAAAGGTCACCGATAAACTTGCCACACATAGGGAAAATGGGAAATCATAGCTAAATGTGCCTTTATTTACAAAATATTCATTACAAAAATCTTACAAAATATTCTGTATGTGTTGGCCCACCTCCTTGTGAAATTTTGTAGTGGGCATTTTGTAAATAAAGGTATAATTTAGCTATGACTTCCCATTTTCCCTATGAATGGAGACTTTCTCACACCCTGAGTATTACGTTGACAGGGCAGCAGACTCAGAAAGGTGCTTGCTGTTCGTATTTGCCCCAGCTCTGTGCCGGGTGCCTGATTCCTTAGAGACAGGTTAGAGACCGGCTGTGATGTTACCGACAGATGTTGGATGGAAAGTCTGAACGCTCCACAGACAGTTGTTCCTCTTGGACCATTTGTTTTCAAGATCCCTGAAACAGGCTAATTCCTCCCTGGCTTCTCACACTGTGAGAAGAAAGAATACAAAAGATCACTGACTCTGTGCTGGTGGAAGCTTAGTCCTGGGCCGTATGGGCAGATGTCAGAAGTTAGAACGTGAAAATAAACCATAAGTGTATTTATTTTTAAACCCTCCCCCAAGGGCCCTCAGCTGTGGCTGGCTCAGTGTAGTGGCAGAAGTGCCGAGATCCCAGAGGACACACCGTGTTGGTGGAGATGGGTTTGCACACACCTGCTCGTCCCACGGTGCAGTCTTGCTGGGTGAATGCGGGTCCTTCGGAGTGACCTCTACCAATCCTTTAGAGGTGACCCCTCTCTGTGGCCTCTTGCTGGCGGAGTCGTTTACCAGGGTGGTAAAGGCGCCTTGGATCACGCTTCAGGAAACGGTTTTGGTCTTGGCACTCATGCTCCTACTTGGCACTCAGCTCCTAGCTTTTACACCTCAGGCTTGGGTCTCTCAAGGGAACTCATTCAAGTCTGAATTCAAGATGGAATCCTCCACCCGGGGGGTTATATTAAGTAATCTTTGCATTTAGTATTAATGTGCACCTGCTAGGGCCAGCATAACAAAGCACCCCAAACTGGGCAGCTTCAACAGTACAAATTTGCAGGTCTAGAGTCTGGATTCCTGGTGTTGACAAGCCTGGCTCCTCTGAGGGCTGAGGCAGGCTCTGTGCCAGGCTTCCCTCCTAGCTAGAAAATGGCTGTCTTCTCTCTGTATTTCTTCACATTGTCTTCTCTTATGCATATCTCACGTCTAAATTTCCCTTCTTACAATGACACTGGTCCTGTTAGATTAGAGCCCACAGTAGTGACCTCACTTTAATTTGATTAACTCTATAAAGACCTTATTTCCAAACAGTCCAGGGTACTAGAAGTTAGGACTTCAACATACAAGTTTTGGAAGTTGTGGGCAGTGGGACCCAAGTCATCCCCTAGCACTGATCTTTTCTTTCTTTTGAGACAGAGTCTCACTATGTCATCTTGGGTAGAGTGCTGTGGCATCACAGCTCATAGCAACCGCCAAGTCTTGGGCTTCTCTTGCCTCAGCCTCCCAAGTATCTGAGGCTACAGGCACCCACCACAACACCCAGCTATTTTTTGTTGCAGTTGTCGCTGTTGATCAGCAGGCCCGGGCCAGGTTGGAAACTGGAAGCCTCGGTGTATGTGGCTGGTGCCATAACCACTGTGCTACGGGCGCCGAGCCCCTAACAGTGATCTTTCAGGTCCTCTTTACCCTAGACGTCTTAGACAATTGCTCAGATCTCCTGTAGTTGTAGCAATCAGTTCTGAGACGTTTTGAACATGTACAAGGGAGCAGCCAGAGTATTCGTTTCCGAAGCACTGAAAGGACACAGCCAGCCTTTGGCAGCTCTCTGCGGTGGCCAGAGAAGACTTGTTTGGAAATACACATTCCTTACTCCACAAAGAAGCGGCTAGAAAAATGTGACTCCCTTGGGAGATCCCAGACAGAGCAGCCCGGAGGGCAGTAGCAGCAAGGGCAAACTGAGAAAGCCTTCCCTGTGACAAATCTAATTCCATGTTGGTTCCAACTTGCTCTTCGTGGGGGAGGCGGCAGGGTAATGAGCAGGTTTTCCATCCACAGGGAGAGTCACGTTCCCACCTGACCCCTGTCCTTTTAGCCCCACCTTACACACACAAAGCCCAGCCGCTCTTGTTACGGAGCTGGCACAGGCTCTTGAATGCTCACCCTGGATCTTAGCAGTTAAGTTGCTGGGAGTTCCTATACTATGTTATTTACTCTGAGGCACTTTAACTGTATAGAAACTATCTACTTAATTTTCCTGCCAACTTCAGCGTGGGATAATTGAAATTAAAAAAAAGAGAGAAGAAAAGAAACTAAGTGCCAAAGTCTGAAGTTCTCATCAATAAAACAAAAAAGGAGAAAACAGCTGAATCTCTAAGCCAAAACATATTCTATCTGGTACAGAACAAGTCTAAATACTTTTCTTTTCCTTTTTTTTTTTTTTTTTTTTTTTTGAGACAGAGTCTCACTCTGTTGCCCAGGCTAGAGAGCCTTGGCATCATGATAGCTCACAGTCACCTCAAACTCCGGGGTTCAAGTAGTCTTATTGCCTCAGCCTCCCCAGGTGTGGGACTACAGGCATGGCACGACACCCAGCTAATTCTTTTTTTCTATTTTTTAGTATAGATGGAGGTCTCACCCTTTCTCAAGCTGGTCTTGAACTCCTGAACTCAAGCAATTCACCTGCCTGGGGCTCCCAGAGTGCTAGGATTACAGGTGTGAGACACTGAGCCTGGCACTAACATAGTTTTTAAAATAAAATCAAAATGAGGAAATGTCCTCTAATACCTAAGGAATTTTTTATACCCGTATGAAATCTTATGGTGATTTGATTTCATTAATGTCTTCTTATTTATTTACCACGTCTGTTATCCCATATATACACAACAATCTATGAATGTGAACAATTAAAAATTACCTAGAATTATAAAAGAAGTTTTAAACTTATTTGACCTGTGAATTTCCAACTTTTTTTTTTTTTTTTTGTAGAGACAGAGTCTCACTTTATTGCCCTGGGTAGAGTGCCGTGGCATCACACTGCTCACAGCAACCTCCAGCTCTTGGGCTTAAGCGATTCTCTTGCCTCAGCCTCCCTAGTAGCTGGGACTA
>CAUYON010069575.1:0-13032 GCA_963573935.1 Arctocebus calabarensis | reverse complement strand
TTTTTTTTTTTGTAGAGACAGAGTCTCACTTTATCGCCCTGGGTAGAGTGCCGTGGCGTCACACTGCTCACAGCAACCTCCAGCTCTTGGGCTTAAGCGATTCTCTTGCCTCAGCCTCCCTAGTAGCTGGGACTACAGGCTGAGGCTTGTTTTTGAATTCTAGTTCCAGAAGCAAAAGTTCTCAGAAAGAGCTTCTCTGCGTTTGCTCTCTTATGAAACACACACCAGAGAGAGGAGCCCCTAAACAGAGGGCCGGCAGGGAGGGTGTTGACCCCAGGAGTGTGGTTGCGTTCCACGGGGCCAGCTGACTATTCTACCCTTTCAAACCATTCCACCCCACCCGGCTTCTCCCTTCTGCATTGCCAGCTGTCACGTCCATTCCTGCATCTCGTCTCTCCATGCAGCAGGAGAACCTGCTAGGGGGCGGGGCGTTGAGAAGCAAGCCAGGAGTCAGAAGAGCCAAGGAGGGCTGCAGCAGTTCACCTGCTAGTTGTGTAGCACCCTGAGCCCCCAGGGTGACAGTGCAAACATGCATTCCAGAGACACCCTCGAGGCAGACACCATTTTATAGTCCCCATACCAACAATTCCCCTTGAAAGGTTGCCAGATAAAATATGGTATATCCAGTTAAGCCTCGATTGCAAATAAATGATGAATAATATTTTTCTGGTATAAATATGTTCCAAATGTTGCATGGGACATACTTATAGTAAAAAATTATCTGCAGTGCCTGGATACAGGAAATCAACTCAAAACAGTCTGTGTTCAGGATTGATTAAAATTCAGGAGAACTCCCAGCATACATGGTTAGTGCTCCACGTGGGTTGCTTGAACCTGAATCTAACGTGACTCTGCCAGACGTGTCCTCAGAAACAGCTTTTAGACATTTTCTGCAGCAAGCCCACGTGTGTGCTCTCACCTAAAGAGAGTTGACTGGTCGGGGTTGACATCACCACTTCTACTGCCAGTAATAATGACGAATTAAAAGTTTCCATTTAATGAGCACATACTCTGTGCCAAGCACTGTACATGGCACTTTTTGTGTATTAATTCCAATATGACCAATCTATAAAGTAGCTATAATTATCTGCATCTGCATTTTAGAAGAAAAGAAAGTTCCGGAGACTAAGTGACCTTCCCAAGGACATAGTAAGTGCTTAGTCAACCCAGGTCTATCTGACAACACTGAGCGATGAGTCACTGGATTCCCAAGGTAAGAACTTCCTCTGTTCCTGTTCCTCAAGCAGAGGTAGTAGATTAACCCCTAAGGAAGAAATAATAATAATTATTATTTTTTTGAGACAGAGTCTCATTCTGTCACCCTGGGTAGAGTGCCATGGTGTCATAGCTCACAGCAACCTCCAGCTCCTGGGCTTAAGTGACGCCCTTGCCTCAGCCTCCCTATAGTAGCTGGGACTACAGGCACCCACCACAACACCCGGCTAGTTTTTCTACGTTCAGTAGAGACAGGGTCTTGCTCTTGTTCAGGCTGGTCTTGAACTCCTGAGATCAAGTGATCCACCTCCCCCGCCTTCCCAGAGTGCTAGGATTACAGGTGTGAGCCGCCACACCCGGCCTACTTACAAATAATTTTTGAAAAAATATTTTCTACTCCCTAAATGGGCTAGGATGGCCAGATGAGCATGAGACACCCGGGGGACAATATTTAAGGTGGCGCTCACTCTCAGGGTCTTACAAGGGCAGCAGCAAGACTTGCACAAACCTGACAGTGCAAGGATCCTTAAATTTTGCACCCTAGGTGTCCATTCACCCTATTTCTGCTCCTATCAATTTGGTGGCTGAGGTATAGATAGAAAAAATTCTTTTGAAACTATATTTCTTAATTTCTTTGCATCCTCAGAAGCAATCATCTATATTTATTCATTCAACAAATGTTAATTCAGGGCTTACCATGGCTCAGACCTTTGGCAGATGATAGGAACCATTCGCACCCGAATCCATCCCCCTCCTGGACTGTTGGATACTTTATCTTTTACCCTTTGCCTGGGTGTCCCTATTAGCCACCATAAATCTATACTGGCTAATAGAGGCCCCAAGGGGTTATTTAGGAACCTAAATCCAATTTCCCCTCTTCCTTTCCTCTTTAAAAGAGTTTCTCCTAAGTTTATGCTTTACAGTACTTTTTTTTTTTTTTATAACTGTAATATTAGGACTTGTCGACCCCTTATTCCATCTCCCTGAAAGTGGAAAGTTACAGCCAGGGTACAAGATGCATCCAGATTGGATCGTGATGAATGCTGTTTTAACAAATGCCAGCGGAATGAAGGGCTGAAGGCCGATCCGGCACATGTCATAACCAGTAAGGAGGCAGACAATGGTGAAAGAGCAGCTCAACCAAACAGGCACTTGCAGGCCCTGGGAGCGGCGAGCCCTCCAGGCCTGGCCTCCGCGTGGCTGTGTTTTAGGGATGGGCCCATAAAATAACACAGAAGATACCCCGAGGCAGAGCTTTGTCCAGACATGTGGGGTTTTCAACATTGTTATAACTGTATGTCGTCCTCAGCAACATTTGCTGTCAGAGTTCCCATGTTTGATCCGTTCTCAGTCACCTAGTCAGCTTGAGAACCAAACTGAGCTCCACTCCAACGTGTGCATGGACGAAGAAGAGAAATGAATGCATCCAATCAGTTTTGTTTGTTTGTTTGTTTGTTTTTTATTTGGGTTTTTTTTTTTTTGAGACAGAGCCTCACTCTGTCACCCTGGGTAGAATTCCCTGGTGTCATCATAAGTCACAGCAACCTCCAACTCTTGGGCTTGAGCAATCCTCTTGTCTCAGCCTCCTGAGTAGCTGGGACGCTAGGTGCCCACCACAACACCTGGCTAGTTTTTCTATTTTTAGTATTCACGGGGTCTTGCTCTTGCTCAAGCTGGTCTCAAACTCCTGATCTTGGGCTATCCGCCCTTGGCCTTCCAGAGTGGTAGGATCACAGGCGTGAGCCCTGTCTGAGGTTGAGTGGTCTATAACCTGTCTACAAAAATTCTACATATCATCGCAAGAGCTTGAATCATTGCTCCACAAAATGATTCATTTAAAATGTTATGAAGGGGCTTGGCGCCTGTGGCTCAAGTGGCTAAGGCGCCAGCCACATACATCTGAGGTGGCGGGTTCGAATCCAGCCTGGGCCTGCCAAACAACAATGATGGCTGCAACCAAAAAAATAGCCAGGTGTTGCGGCAGGTGCCTGTAGTCCCAGCTTCTTGGGAGGTGGAGGCAGGAGAATCGCTTGAGCCCAGGAGTTGGAGGTTGCTGTGAGCTATGACGCCACAGCACTCTACCAAGGGTAACATGGTGAGACACTGTCTCAAAATAAAATAAAACAAAATAAAATGTTATGAAGCTAATGTCAGCATATGACTTGATGCAAGTAACTTCATGTTCTTGGGCTCTTCTGCCCTCTTCTACACCCACTCCAGCAAATGTGACTTATTTATCTGCAACGCCACAAAACACACAAGAAGAGTAAAAAATATCCCCTCCTAGCTCTCGAGAAAGACAACCTTTTGATGGGAATTCTGGCCTTCAGGCACAAGTAGTATGCACCTGCCACAAACCTACCCACAGACCCCAAAGCCACAATCATGAGCTGCTGTGACCAAGAAGACATCAGAACTCAGTTTGTACCATGCAGTCTGTCCTTCTCCTGCCCTGTGAACCCTCCTTTTCAAAACTTTTGAAATTGGTGGACAAGTTATTGGGAGGTGTGGTTGGCTGAATAATGGACCCCAAAGATAGCCCCATGTCCTACTCCCTGAAACCTGTAAATGTTACCTTATAGGTTTGATTAACTTAAGGTATTAAAATGGGGAGATTATTCTAGATCATCCAAGTGGCCCCACTAAAATCACAGTTTTCCTCATAAAAGGGAGGCAGGAGGAATCAGAATCAGAGGAGAGGGTGCTGCAGGTCAGGGAGGCAGATATGAGTTGAAGACGGAGCAGGGAGCCACAGAGGAAAGCTGAAGGGGGCAAGAAAAGGGTCTCCCTGTGAAAGCTGCAGGTAGCAGGGTGAAATCACTTTTCTCAGAAATGCAGGAAAGGAGGCTGGTGCTTACATGTCTGAAATAGGACCTGTTTCTAAGGACTTTCGAAAAACTCTTTCCCAGCCTTTACCCATCTCCTACTTTGATGAGCTTTATCACTAGACATGTTTCTCTTTTTTTAAATAAAAAGTTATTTATTTATTTATTTATTTATTTTGAGACAAGGTCTCATTCCACCACTCGGGCTGGAATGCAGTGGCGTCATCATAGCTCACTGCAACCTCAAATTCCTGGGTTCAAGCAATCCTCCTGCCTCAGCCTCCCGAGTAGCTGGGACTACAGACATGTGCCACCCCCTTCAGCTAATTTTTCTATTTTTTTTTTGTAGAGCCGGCATCTTGTTCTTGCTCAGGCTGGTCTTGAACTCTTGACCTCAAGCTATCTTCATATCTCTCTTTGGCCTCCCAAAGTGCTAGGATTACAGGTGTGAACCACCTTGCCTGGCCCTGTCTCCTTCATTTTTTGAGAATTTGCCTTTTCATTTAGCAACATGTAATAAGCATCTTACCATGCCAAAAAATCCCTTGCTAAATCATTTCTTCACAACTGCATTCTGTTCCCTAGCTGCACATAATGTATTTAACAACTCTGTTTTGATTTCCATTTTTCCTAAATAAACCTATAGTGAACATCCTTACAGCTCTCTTGCTATCCTTTATTATTATTTATCATTGCACCCTCGGTAGAGTGCTGTGGTGTCACAGCTCACAGCAACCTCCAAATCTTGGGCTCAAGCAATTCTCTTGCCTCAGCCTCCCAAGTAACTGGGACTACAGGCACCCTCCACAACACCTGGGTATGTTTTGGTCGCAGTTGTCATTGTTGTTTTTAGCTGATCTGGGCTAGGTTTGAACCCGCCAACTTCGGTTTATGTGGCTGAAGCCGTAACCACTGTGCTACGGGTGTCAAGATAGGGGCTATATATTTTCTATTTAGTTTTTTTTTTTTTTTTAGACAAAATCTCACTTTGTCACCTTCAGTAGAGTGCTCTCGCATCATAGCTCACAGCAACCTCAAACTCTTGGGCTCAAGTGGTTCTCTCTTTTTTTTTTGAGACAGAGCCTCAAGCTGTCACCCTGGATAGAGTGCTGTGGCATCACAGCTCACAGCAACCTCCAATTCCTAGGCTCAAGTGAGTTTCTTGCCTCCACCTCCCAAGTAGCTGGGACCACAGGCACCCGCCACAATGCCCGGCCATTTTTTGGTTGCAGCCGTCATAGTTGTTTGGTGGGCCCGGGCTGGATTCGAACCCGCCAGCTCAGGTGTACGTGGCTGGCACCTTAGCCCGTTGAGCCACGGGTGCCGAGCCTCAAGTGGTTCTCTTGACTCAGTCTCCCTAGTAGCTGGGACTACAGGCACCTGCCACAACACCCAGCTATTTTTTTGTTTGTTTGTATAGCAGGCAGGGGCCGAGTTCAAACCCAACAGCCCCAGAGCATGTGGCTGGCACCCTAACCACTGAGCTATGGGCACCTCTAAAATTTTTGATAAATGTTGCCAGGTTGACGTCCAGAAAGATTGGAGTGGCTTGCCCTCTGTGAGCCATGGGTTGTGGCCTTCTGATAAAATAATTGGGGTTGTTAGCAGCACTAAGGGATTGGGGGCCAGTTACCTCCTCGGCCTGTCACTACCATGTGTCAAGGATAGGTACCAATTAAGGTAATTAGGAAAAGGCAGAGTGTAAAGTTCTAAACTTTTAAGGTCGATGTATTTATTTTTATTTATTTATGTATTTATTTATTTTTGAGACAGGGTCTTGCTTTGTTGCCCAGGCTGGCCTGCAGTGGTGCATTTAGTTCATTACAACCTCAAACTCCTGGGCTAAAGCAATCCTTCTGCCTTAGCCTTCTGAGTAGCTGGGACTACAGGCATGTGTCACCACACTCGGCTAATTTTTCTCTTTATTGTAGAGATCTCACTAATGGTGCCCACACTGGTGTCAAACTCCTGGCCTCAAATGTTCTTCCTACCTTGGCCTCCCAAAGAGCTAGGATTATGGGCACTAGCCACCTCACCCAGCCTAAGGTCAATTTAGGCCTCATCTGATCCAACTACCTCATTTTACAGATGAGAAAAGCAAGGCCCAACATCTCGCAGATAATTAAATATGGAAACTCTGGCCCATGTGTGTTACAGAAGAGCTGTAGCATTGTGACGTCACAGCCATAATGACAATAATTTACATCTGTTGAGTACTTTCTCCCTGCTTTCCATGAATTAGTCATTTGCGCCCATCCTAACCCCGTGGTATTGGTACTATTGTATCCCCATTTTACATTTAAATTCAGGGGCACTAAGAGGTAAAGTAACTGATCCAAGGACACAAGTACTTGGAGGCTCCCAGGTTCAATGCCAGGCAAACAATTTCTAAGACCTAGACCATAGATTATCAGCACATCTCTTATTTTTAATTGTGGGAAGGAAATTTTATCTATAAATTCCTTTCAGGGCAGGTGGTCCCCACCCAATTTTCCAGTAGCACAAGTATGACTAGAATCTCGTCCCTGCTATTTCTTGGTCCCACCCAGCCTGACCCCTGTCACCTCTCCCCTAATGGAAGGATTTTTCAACTAACTTCACTTTTTTTTTTGTAACTTTTTTTCTAATTGATAATAGAAACTCCTGTTCTGGAAGCAAACCCTCTCTGGGTATAGCCCAAGGAGGACAATGTTTGCAATTTCCCTTCCTTAATCTGGTCCCAGTTGGATGTCCAGACCTTCAGCTTTTTGGCAACACTGGAAATGACAGACACCCACCAATTGTATATTCTGAATGGTCACTAATTGACTGCTTTTCCTGGGGTCTTCCTGTCTGAAGAAAAGAGTCCTGGCCGCCATAGGGCTATTATTGATTAGAACAATGAAAGTGTTCACAATAGCGATGGGGAAAAAGTTACTGAGCCTGGAAATAATATAGCCTGCAAATAATCCCCAGGTCTCTCTGGAGCATAAAAGGCAGATTTATAAAAACACTTTCTTTCTTGTATCCTCAAAGGTAGCAAAACACAATGATTCACATTGCCTGGATAAAATAGTCACAAGGCTGGTAAGGAGACCATGTCCACAGCCCTCACAGCAAGGGGCCATAGAGGCAAAGGATCCACTTAGAATAAATTAATAAATTTCTTTACTTCAACTCTTTCCTCCCCTCCCAGGCCCAGCCTTCACTTAGAATTCTGAAGGAAAATATGGTCATTAGAGAACAAGACAGCCACAGGCAGATTGCAATCTTATAATAATACATGAACATTTTATTTATTTATTTTTTTGCCACAAAGGAGCACCCCACCTCATGAATCATCCAACCACTGTTCTTTGTTTGGCTTTTTCTCAGCTCGTTTCCCTAGTTCTATCAATCGCCAATTTTTTTTTTTTTCTCCTTGAGAAAAAACCTCAGTTGGAGTTAATCCCCTGACGCTGATGCCAAAACCCGCCAGCAACACAGCCCACATGAGGCCGGGTGTGTCTTCATCGTCAGAAATGGAAAGGCAGAGGTAGAGGTGTCCAGAGACTCTGCCAGCTGGGAACAGAGAGCCCAGGTACCAGACCTTCTACTAGGCATTGGGACCCAGCCACACAGCTCATCTGCCACGGGGTAGTTGGCCAATCCACCCACTTTTAGTTGGAAGTTGAGAAGACAATTTCAGAAGGGACATTAAGCTTGGGTGCAGTGGCTCATGCCTATAATCCCAGCACTGAACAACATAGAGTTCATCTCTACAAACAAACAAACAAAAGCCAGGTAGGCCCAGCTTCTTGGGAGGGAGGCTGAGGCAGGAGGATCACTTGAGCCCAGGAGTTTGAAGTTATAGTGAGCTGTGATCACACCATGGAGTTGCACTCCAGCCTGGGCAACAGAGCAAAATCTAGTCTCAAAAAACAAAAGAAAAGAAAAAAGACAGGGACGTTAAGAAAGCAGGGTAGAGACCATTCTGGATAAACTGACTACATTTTCTTAATCCATCTATGTGTTCTCGTGGGCTATTCAGGCAGATCTTAATGGTTTTTAATTAGACATTATTATTTCCATGGCCCCATCTTCAGCTTCCCGAATAAGAGGTATCTGCCGGTTGACTACAGTTTGTCGATTCTTTTCTTAGGTGGGGCCCCCAGCTCTCAGGCTCTGAACAATCCCAGGTTCTCCACTTCTCTCCTTCCTCTCGGTCTTCACCACCATCACAGAGCTTCATTTCAGTCTCTGCCCATTTCCTCTCTCCTTGGTGGTTTCACCGAGATTTCTCAATGTTTTTGAACATGGGCCAACAACTTCTACATTTTCGAAATCCTAAACACTCTGAACAAGAAAGTAAAGAAGCATTGAGAAACGCCTCTCCGAGATACAGGTGACCCTCACAAACATTCCATCTGCTGCACTGAATTCAAAATAAGTGCTGAAAATTTGACTTTCATTCAAAGTAAGTGATGAAAATTTGACTTTCAAAAGATAGAAGTTCTAGGCTAAATTTCAACAGGATATCTAAATCATCTTCTTGTAAAGGGTCACTGTCATTGATAAATTAACCAGGATGAAAGACAGTAGAGGGAAACGGAAAGCATGTGAACTTCAGAATCAGACCCGCTGCATTCAAATCTCACCTCGTTCATGGGTCATTGGCCAAGGTACCTAAGGTCTCCCCATCTGTACAAAATGAAGCAGCCAAGTAGCCCATCTCACAGGATTGTTGTAACGACTGACCATATTTTTACAGTTAATAGTTAACTTCCTAAGAAATCACGTGAAGTGCATATAGCCGGCATACAGGAAGTGTTAGCTGTTAGTATTCCCAGGAGATCACAAGATGACAAGGTGATATGAATGATTTGGCGAATGAAAGTCAGTCCTTTGTTCATGAGCTTCCCCACAAGATGGGTTCATTCCTACCTCCTTACATTTATATTTGGTGCCAACAGCTCCTGGACATCTTAGCATTTGTGTTTATATAATAATCATATGCTTATTAATAATAAAGTTTGCTTTTCAAAGTTTGCCCTAACATTGTATACCCTAGGTTTAATTGGATGTGCTAAGAATCTTCTAGGTCAGTATTTCCACGAATGTCCCTTTATTTTCTTATGCCTCAGGCCTGAGAGTGTCCTGTATAGGTCAAAAGATAAGGTCATGATTTCCTCTTTTACCCAGACATAAGCCAAATTTAAGGTTTTCTCTGGGGTTCTCTCTCTCTCTCACACACACATTTGCACAAAGCTAAGCAATTTACAAAGAACTTTCATGTGTACCATCCTTCAGTCCTTGGGATGACACTTTAAAATAAGCAGAACAGCTATTCTTACCTTCCTTCCCTGGGTATGGAAGGCAGAACTTAGAGAAGTTAAGGGACATAATCACTCCTCCATTCCCAATGATGGCAGGAACTTTTTCACACCTCTGAGGCTGAACCTGTACTTGCTCTTCTGCCTGCATGTTCTTTCTCTTCTTCAAAGGTCATCTCAATGTTATATTCTCCGGGCAATGTCTTCCCACTCAGCCCTGTATCTGTTCTCTTCTCAGACCTCTCACAGTACAGACTCCTGCTAGAGCATGGTTGGGGGATGCCTGGGCTCTGGGACAGAAACACCCAGGTTTGAATCTCACTTCTCCCTTGGCTAACAGGTGGACCTTAGACAGGTCCCCACCAGCACCATGAGGATAGTATTTCTACCATTCACCAGGCATCTACATGTGTCAGGTACTTTGCAAGTTTGTTCATTTATTCCTCCACAGAGCCCTAGAAAGAGTTATTATTATGGTGGGCTTTATAAATCTCTCAGGCATAAACAAATTTTGACCTCAGGCTATCTTATTTTAACATGTGGGAAATTTTTTCTAAAGGATTATTTCCACCTTTTAAACTGGAATGATTCTTTTGCCATCCCTGCTGCCTTTGGTTTAATGCCCTGAGAAAGTAAGCTTGTGAACAGCTTTGTGACTCAGAAGCTGGGTTTGATCTTCTTTCTCTGTCCTGTCACACAGTCTGATTGTCATCCACCAGAGAGGCCTGCAAAGTACAGACTCGGAGGAGTCCTCAATACACATCACAGATGTCGATCACAGGTGCGGAATGTTTAACTCGTGACTTTTCCCAGAAAATGCTGACCCTTTATCTTTCTAAACTCACACAGACACAAGAATACATAGACAATTTTTAAACTATGAAAAACTAGACACCGAACAATGCACAAAACATAAGAACGCAGTTTAAAGAATTGCTATAAAGTGAAAACCCAGGTAACTGCCTCCCAGGTCAAGAGCGCTCATCCCCAGCACCCAGTAGCCCCCACTTGGGGCTGGCCTGCTGAATAAGGAAGTCTAGAGGGCCAGTAAGAATATGGGCCGGGCATAAGGTAACCTAGGTAACCAATGACCAATAGAAAAGGGCAATAACGCCTGGAGGCGCAGAGAGGCCAATGAAAGACTTGCAACCGATTTCGAATGGAGAGGAACGAGGGCATTTATACCCCGGCATGGCCTTTCTATCTCCATCTTTCTCTCCTCTGCTCCTTAAGTGAGTCCCACTTCCAACTCTCTTTGGAAATGCTCTAAGATTTCTCCTTTTTCTTTCTAAATCAAACTTCTCTTTGCTGCACCGAGAGTTGTGCAGGTTACTTTTACTTTCTATTCGCGCCGCCTGTGCCGCTCTAGTTTGGTTTCCCTTCATTTTTGTTTTCACTTACCACCGAGTCTCGGTTGAAGTTTCTAGCTCAGCTGAGTAATCAAACCAGGTCATTGGCCAGGCCGCCAATACCTGGCTCCGATGGAAATCACATCTTTCCTTTATAGTTATCCATCTAACAGGCATCCCTGAAACTCAGTGTTATTGAACGTTGCATGAACAGAGCCGTACACCATGCCCTCTTCTGTGTCAAGCTTCTTTCACCCGACATCAGGTTCGTGACAGCCACCTCACAGTTCGTGGGAGGGTAGTCTGATTTTGTCCGTTGCATGAAAATGCCACTATCTGTTCTGCTGTTGATAGATACGGAGATTGTGCAGTTTGGGGCTCTGATGGGTAACAGGGTTGAAGACCCCCAGTATACTGAGCCCAGTGGTCCTTTTCTCCAGTCCACAGGGGTTTTCTATCTCTCTCCTGTCTAGAAACAAAATGTTTCCCCGCATGCACAGACACACACTCCACTCTTTTCACCTGTCCAGCTTGGAATGTTAAAGCATCGCAGTATAAGCTGGGAACCACAAGCTATTGAAGAAATTGGAGGTAAAAGACTCCCCCGCTACCCAGGCCTCCTTTCCTTTCTGCCTCAGATTTGATTTCTGATACAATAGCAATGACAACAACAATGCATAAAAACATGATAGGAATTCTTACTCATTTATTTCAGGTCTGGGGAGCAAGTCGGGGAGAAAGTGCTGAGCTCATTGGTATTGCTGGTAAGCTGGGCCCAGGCTCTCAAAAGCTTCAAGCAGGGAAGGGGGTTCCACTTCCTCAATGGGAAGGGAAAAGAGAAGTCTCTGCCAGCACCCGCTGCTGTCTGGGCTCCTGCTCCCCTGCAGGGCCTAAGCCACAGTCAGTTTTCAGATAATTTGGAGAGAAGAATGGTGAGGCTGGGGGCAAAGGGAATCAGTCCAGCCACAGACCACGTGAGAAGCTGGAGAGGCCAGCTGGACTGGTAGCTCGCTCGCTGTGTCTACCTGGCTCAGAGATAGGGCCTGGGTGAGCTCAAGGGCAGGCCTCCTCCCTGCTCATGCCAAAGGTTTCTGAGTTACCTTTGCCCCCTAGAGAGGGCGTAACTGACCTAATGGGCTTCTCCTTAGGAACCTGAAGGGGGAGAAATGAGCAGACCAAGACTTTCCTCTGAGGCTGAGCCAACCCAGGACCCCCTCCTCAACCCAAGGCTGCCAGAGGAGCCATCTGGCTGCCCTGGTTTCTTTTGCATTGCCATCATTTCCATGTGTTGCACTTACATTTTAAAAATAATATTCTGTTGGCAGGAACATAATTGGCACCATGTTTCTGGAGATCACTGTGGTAATAAGAATCAGAAGCCTAGGCTCGGCGCCTGTGGCTAAAGCGGCTAAGGCGCCAGCCACGTACACCTGGGCTGGCAGGTTCGAATCCAGCCTGGGCCCACCAAACGACGATGACGGCTGCAACCAAAAAATGGCTGGGCGTTGTGGCGGGCGCCTGTAGTCCTGGCTACTTGGGAGGCAGAGGCAGGAGACTCGCTGGAGCCCAGGAATTGGAGGTTACTGTGAGCTGTGATGCCACAGCACTCTATCCAGGGTGACAGCTTGAGGCTCTGTATCAAAAAAAAAAAAAAAAAAAGAATCAGAAGCCTAGACCTTTGGCCCAGCAATTTCACTTTTGGAAAATATCCTAAGGAAATAATCAGACAATAAACTCAAGAATATTCACTGCAGGGCGGCACCTGTGGCTCATCGAGTAGGGCACCGAACCCATATACCGAAGGTGTCGGGTTCAAACCCAGCCTCGGCCAAACTGCAAAAACAGAAAACTAGCCAAGCGTTGTGGCGGGCGCCTGTGGTCCCAGCTATTCGGGAGGCTGAGTCAAGAGAATCGCCTAAGCCCAGGAGCTGGAGGTTGCTGTGAGCTGTGTGATGCCACGGCACTCTACTGAGGGCGATAAAGTGAGACTCTGTCTCTACAAAAAAAAAAAAAAAAAAGAATATTTACTGCAGTATAGTTTATAATATTTTTTTTTTTTTGAGACAGAGCCTCAAGCTGTCACCTTGGATAGAGTGCTGTGGCATCACAGCTCACGGCAACCTCCAATTCCTGGGCTCAAGCGAGTCTCTTGCATCTGCCTCCCAAGTAGCTGGGACTACAGGCGCCCACCACAACGCCCGGCCATTTTTTGGTTGCAGCCTTCATTGTTGTTTGCTGGCGGGCCCAGGCTGGACTCGAATCCGCCAGCTCAGGTGTACATGGCTGGCGCCTTAGCCCGTTGAGCCATAGGCGCCGAGCCTATAGTTTATAATATGATAAAACTAGAGACAG
>CAUYON010069574.1:0-17458 GCA_963573935.1 Arctocebus calabarensis | reverse complement strand
TAGGCAGGTCTTATATATTTCTTGTTCATTAATAGTGATGATACAGTTTTTGTTATTATTGTAAAAGGGAAAATTCTTTCTCCCTCAATTGGTTAGTATTGGTAACCAATACTTGTGGAGCTGTGGGTTTTTGTGTATTAAAATCTGATGTTTAATTTCCTTGTTATCAGTTGATTATCTTATATTTTCATGCTATATAGTTCTGTCACCTATAGAGCTTTAGAGCTTTTTGCTCTTTCTTTTCTTACTAATTTGGCTGCTGCTGCTACAATTTTAAACAATAGTAGTAGTAGCAGGTATGCTTGAATTGTACCTGACTTGAATGGGAAAACATCTAATTTTTTGCTTTGGTGTTTGATGTTTTCTTCTGTTTTGGCTTGCTGAGTTTTTTTTTTTTTTCTTTTTAGAGAATTCACAGTTCGCAGCAACCTCTGACTCTTGGACGTAAGTGATTCTCTTGCCTCAGCCTCCCAAGTAGCTGGGACTACAGGCACCCACCACAATGCCTGGCTGTTTTTTTTTGTTGTAGCTGTCATTGTTGTTTTAGCTGGCCGGGGCCAGGTTCGAACCTGCCAGCCCGGGTGTATGTGGCTGGCGCCCTACCCATTAAGCTACGGTTGCTGCCCCAATAGTAACCTAATTTTCCACACATTGAACTGCTTATGTGGATTTTCTTCTTTGATCTGTTAAAAGATTCAGTATATAATGGATTTTAAATGTGATATAACATTAATATTCCTAGAATATTTTTCTATTGTTTAAATATTTTGCTATATCAATATTCTGCATATATGTTTGTACATGAAATTGGCCTATTCTTTTCTTTCTTTTTTTTTTTTGAGACAGAGCCTCAAGCTGTCACCCTGGGTAGAGTGCCGTGGCATCACAGCTCACAGCAACCTCCAATTCCTGGGTTCAAGCGAGTCTCCTGCCTCCGCCTCCCAAGTAGCTGGGACCACAGGCGCCCGCCACAACGCCCAGCCATTTTTTGTTTGTAGCTGTCATTGTTGTTTGGTGGGCCTGGGCTGGATTCGAACCCACCAGCTCAGGAGTATGTGGCTGGCGCCTTAGCCTCTTGTATTTTTTTTTTTCTAGCTTTAATATCAGTCTCATGCAAACTCCATAATATTAATTAAAAACTTTTCACTTTTGTTGGTGATCTGGACTTGTTTATATAACATGGGAATTATAATGTCAATAATTTGTCAGCATTCACATTTAAAATCATACAGATCTGATGCAATTCCAGGAGGGAGACTTTTGAGTATTTGGTACTTTTTTTGTGGTTAGTGATCTCTTTAGGCTTAAAAGAGGGTTTTCACATTTTAATGTTTATAGATTCTTTGGTGAAGGGATATCAGTTTTTTTGTTTTTGGATTTTAAATTGTGTTACAATATGGCCTATGTGATTTTTTTTCTGGGTTTTGAGGTCATTGCAGCATGATACATAGTTTTTATAAATGTGTCATATGTGTTTAAACACAAATTGGCTGTAAAATTATTTCTTTATGTCTTTAATTCAAGTATGATGTTTACATTATTTAAATCTGCTGTATTATAATTATGTTTATCTACGTTCTTGGTAGATTTCCAACTGGGGCATAAAAAAGACTTCTGTTGAATGGATTGTTTTCTTTGTTTTCCTTCCTTCTAATGTCTTGGAAGTTGTATATTCTATTTCCTTTCTCTGGGTTGTTACCTTTATATGGAAAACAATTTCTTTAATTTTAGGGGGGGGGGTATAGCCCAGATGGTCTGGAATTATCTTAAGAGTTAGGTATCCTGACTCTATGTAATCTGAACCATTGCTACAGGGGTAATCTAATTTCACAAATGTTTAGAGAACATTTGTTTTGTGCTAGGACTGAGCCAGCCACTGTGAATTTGGAAGAAGAGTGAGATAGTTCTTGCCCTCCTGAGACTCATAGTGTGCTGGGGAGATTAACAAGTAAACAAATTATAACATTTAGAAAATATAGGTGATAATAGAGCCAAATACAAAGTAGTGGGAGGGATGGAGGATGAAGTGTGAGTGATGGTCTGTCACATGGCGGTCCCCCCAAATCCTGCCTCCTAGTCTTGTTAGATTTTTCCTCTTGAATGTGGGCTGCTCCCATCACTCATTTCTTACAGTAGAATATGGCAGAAATTACAGTGTGACTTTTCTTTCATATTTTTAGTCTATTTGCTGTTTCCTGCTACATTCTGAAAGAATTTTCTGGCTTATTAATTGCTCCCCCAGCTGTATCCATTGTGCTGTTTTATTTTCATTTTCCCCTAAGATGTCTATTTGATTCTTTTTTTTATTTTTGATTAAATCATAAATGTGTACATTAATGCATTTATGGGGTACAATGTGCTGATGTTATATACAATTTGGAGTGCTTATATCAAACTGGTTAACATAGCCTTCACCAAATTTTCTCTCTGTTTGTTGCGTTAACTTTGTTTCCTTGGATGTCAGTTCTATTTATTGAGTTTAGTACTCAGTTCCTGATGTTAGTTTCCTGCAAGTATTAGAACATTATTGCTTTTGCACTCATCTGGCTCTTTGGGATTTCCTGTTAGCCCGTCTGTGAATACCGTATTTGTTTATGTCATATTCTCTCTAATGAAGATGATACAAGCAAACAGTTTTCTGATGGGGAGGTCTTATGCTACTTCTGTATCTCTCTAGCTGCCCCAGGCACTATGTGGTCTGTTTCATCCAAGCCTCCAACCTCTCTACTTCACTCTGTTTGCACGGATGGTGTAGGGTGAATCACTCGGCTGCCTTTATCTACCTGTTACCCTCACCAGGGGTTTGATTAGTTGCTCCAGCCCCACCCCATCACTCCAGCCCTCTCTCCTCACTTTTTTTTCCCCACATGCAAGCTTGAGCTTCTTCTGGGGCCACTCCTATCTTCTCAGAAGCTCTTTCCTTTGTGTTTTCTCCTTTGATCTGATTGCATCTGCTTTTTGTCTTTGTTCCTGAGATGTTAATCTTTTTTTTTTCTGAGACAGAGCCTCAAGCTGTAACCCTGGATAGAGTGCCGTGGCATCACAGCTCACAGCAACCTCCAATTCCTGGGCTCAAGCGAGTCTCCTGCCTCTGCCTCCCAAGCAACTGGGACCACAGGCGCCCGCCACAACACCCGGCCACTTTTTGGTTGCAGCCGTCATTGTTGTTTGGCAGGTCCGGGCTGGATTTGAACTCACCAGCTCAGGTGTACGTGGCTGGTGCCCTAGCCCGTTGAGCCACAGGCGCTGAACCCTGAGATGTTAATCTTTAATAAAAATGAGTTGGGATAAAAATATAATCTGGAACTGAGAGCTGGCATGACAGATAGGAAATTTTGATTGTTTATTTCAGCCCAGATTTCAGACCTGTTAAAATCATTTTGAAGTTTGAGTGTAATAGAAATAAATGTAGGGTCTGCAATTTAGCTCTAAAAGAGCAATTCATATAGCTTAGAATGGAGAAAATCCAGTTTGGTAGCTCTTCACGAGAAAAATTCTGGAGCATCTGGGTTATTACAAGCTTTCTTGTTTTTATTACAAGCTTTAAAATTGAAATTGATGCTGTGTCTCCTAGTAAGTCTTTTTAGAGTAGGGCAGCTGCCAACAATTGGGCCAGATAGCCACTGAAGGATTTATGGAGCAATAGCTGACATGGAAATGCACTACCAACACCATTTCAAGTTAAGATTGAAGATTGAGGAGGACAGAATCACACATTGTCAGCCTGGTGGGGAGGGCTGTCCCATCCTTTCCCCTCGTGGTTGTCCCCCTCTCCAAGCCAAGTCAAGATACAACTCCATAGATAGGATGTGCAGGACTGGAAACTTCTGTAGGAATGGGAGCCTGGAGTCCCATTTCTCAGATGGATTAGTGCTAAGACAGTGGATTGGTGTTTGCTAGTGAGCACTGGGCCTAGCAGAGCAGGGAAGAGAAGAGGAGGGAGATGTCAGCGTGAGCTTGAAGCACTTGCTCGTACCCACAGAGAGGGGTATATTCCAGGCAAAGGGACTCCAGAGGGAAGCTGCTGCAGAGATACCGCAAAGGGCAAGAGCTACGTGGGATCTGAAAGAGCTTGAGCTGGGGCAGGGTCCCTCATGTTAGTTACCTTGTAGAGCAGCAACTCTCCCAGGGACCCTGAAAGGATGTGCCCCATGTGCTTCACGAGAGATCAAGCATCACTTATGTGAACTAATTTTCTCTTTCTTCATCCTCCCCTTTCCTTCCTCATTGTGTAATGAAGGATTGTTAGCAAGTACAGAGATCTCTAAGTGATATAAGGATAGATGTAAGAAACAAGGCTGGCACAATGGCTCATGCCTGGAATCCTAGCACTCTGGGAGGCTGAGATGGGTGGATCACTTGAGCTCATGAGTTCAAGACCAGCCTGAGCAAGAGTGAGACCCTGTCTCTAAAAATAACTGGGTATTGTGGCAGACACCTGTAGTGCCAGCTATTTGGGAGGCTGAGGCAAGAGGATTACTTGAGCCCAAAAGTTTGAGGTTGCTGTGAGCTGTGACACTTTGGCACTCTACAAAGGGTGACAAAGTGAGACTCTGTCCCAAAAACAAAAACAAACAAACAAACAAAAAAAGAAGCAGTTACATACCCAGGGCTGAGACCATGTGCCTAAGCAGGAGCCCACTGCTCCCAGTGCTGAGCTGTAGAACTTGGTGGAGAGGGTGTAGCCATAGTTCTCTGAATGGTAGAGAGGTTGTTGTAGGTTTTACTGGTGGAACTTGCTGGAAATCTTTCCTATAGAGTGCCAGGGAAAGCTGTTTGTGGGAAGGGGCTAATGAGAGGCTACAGATAGAAGTGCCTATGCTGGCTTCTGGGGTTGCTGGTTGTTCTCCACTGTAGGAACTAGTCACTGGGAGCTATTTTGCGGCAGGAGCTAGATGTAGGAAGAACTAACCCCACCGGGGCCGTCTAAGAGAACATACCAGAACCAGGAAGCTGTCAAAGGAAAAAATTTCCACAAATTGAATTAAAAAATCTAATTGGCTTTTTAGTGAATCATGAACTGGGCAGCATCCCATCTATAAAATGGAAAGGCATTCTACTGAGCTGAGCAGAGAGGGAGAGAAAGATTCATGGGTAGAAAAGGCTGAAGAAATCAGAGACAAGGAAGAAAAAGCAGATACGCTATTTCAAAGTTACATTGAAACTTTGGAGGGTTGAAACAGAGGGAACTTTCTTATCATGGCTGCTCAGGTTGATTAGGCCTCTTTTGATTGGTTACCGTGAATTTCTTGGTTTTATGGGAAAACCACATTGTAAAAGAGGCAGGAAGCCAATAATTCATTCGTCCATTCATATATCCTTCCACTCAACAAATACCACTAAGCACTGTGGATGTGCCAATTCCTGTGCTATGAGGAAACTAGAGACAAACTTTGTTTTCATCTTCAACTACAATGTAAGGCCTGGATTAAAGCCTGGCCTATTTCTATAGGCTTTGAAGACATGTTCTATGGTGCCACTGAAATTCTTAGAAGTTGCAAAGAGGAAAACTTTGAAACTTAATTATGTAAACAAGTGACTTTGATTTTTTGATCTTAACTTTTGGTTTCATGTTTTTTTTTTTTTTTTTTTTTTCTTATGTGGAGACAGAGTCTCACTCTATTGCTCCAGGATAGAGTGCCATGGTTTCAGCCTAGCTCACAGCAACTTCAAACTCCTGGGGTCAAGCCATCCTCTTGCCTCAGCCTCCCTTGTAGCTGGGACAACAGACAACTACCAGCACACCTGACTAATTTTTCTATTTTTAGTAGATTTTTGGGTCTCTCTGTTGCTTAGGCAATTCTCAAGGTCCTGAGCTCCAGTGATCCTTCTGAGTTGGCCTCCCAAAGTGCTAGGATTATTGGCCTGAGCTATTGCACCTGGTCATTATGTTGTTCTTCTTTTTAAAAACCACTTTTATTGAGGTATGATTGACTGACAAAAATATTCATTTGGTATTTACAACATTAATATATACAACATTTAAACATTTGCTTCTCATCTGTGTATACCAAGGTGGTGCAGAAGAGGTTATCCCATTTTTTTTTTTTTTTTGGTGAGGCAGAGTCTCACTATGTCACCCTTGGTAGAGTGCTATAGTGTCACAATTCAAACTCTTGGGATTAAGCAATTCTCTTGCCTTAGCCTCCTAAGTAGCTGGGACTATAGGTGCCCACCACAATGCCTGGCTATTTTTTTTGTTGTTTTGTTGCAGTTGTCATTGTTGTTTTAGCTGGTTTGGGCCAGGTTTGAACCCACCGGTCTTGGTGTATGTGGCCGGTGCCCTACCCACTGAGCTATGGGCGCTGCCTGGGGTTATCTCATTCTTCAGATTTGACTCAGTTGAGTGGAGTCAGGTGAGCTCTTCGTCAGGCTGAGGCACCTGGCCTAGTGGCCTGCTAACATTTTTCTACTTTGATACCTTGGATCCTCTTTACTGCAGAATCTAAAAAGGCCTCACTTTACCTTGAAATATATGTATGTAGAAATGTATAAATGTAGGAAGAAACTTTCCATGGGTGTAGAAAGAAATCAGAGATTAGTGCTTTTTGCTTGATTATGAGAATAGGAAAAAAAAAATCGAAAACAAAATAAACTGTTGTTAATCTACTGAAACAAGGAAAGTAATTATGCTTTTTGAACTAGGCTTTCTCCTTGGTGTCAAGTACATACAGAATGCATTCCTTTTCAAAAAGGTTGCTAAGGAAAGAAAGGAACCCTCCCTTTTGCCCAGTACTGACTGAATATAAAGTCTGCAGAATGGAATTTTGCCTAATCGGCCTTGGTTTCTAAGCTTCCACACAATCAGCAAAGTTGGCTTCTTCTGAGTCCTTGTTTTAATCTTCATGGATTTCTGGAAACTGACACTTTGCCCAGACTGAGACAAGCAACAGTACACTTTCAAACGTTCTTTTATTTCTGATTTTGGGTTGACTATTTTCAAACATAAACCACTTTCTTGCTGCTTGTCCTCATATAAGAGTTTGTAATTCTCTCATGGAGGGTTTTACATGAAAATGTCCATATGTCATAGTTTTAGAAAACAATATTTTGAGCAGTGAGATGAGAATGGGTTATATACAAATCCTCTTGCAGTTGGACTTTTAAAGGATAACTGAGACAGTATGGCAAAGGGCCTTAAAGTGTAGACTTTGTTGTTAAGCAGATGTGAATTTGATTCTCAGTTTTGTAAATATTTTTTATTGATAATAAAAAATACTAAGTTACTTGTCCTTCCTGAGACTCAATTTCATTATCTGAAAAATGGATGGAATTGGTATCTTCTGTTGATATATATATATATGTGTGTGTGTGTGTGTGTGTGTATATTTTATTTTTATTTTTATTTTTTTATTTTTTGGCCAGGGCTGGGTTTGAACCTGCCACCTCTGGCATATGGGGCTGGCGCCCTACCCCTTTGAGCCACAGGTGCCGCCCAGAGCTATGTTTTAATATTTAGTAAAACTTACTTAAAAATTAAATGGCTTTGGCTTGGTGCCTGTAGCACAGTGGTTATGGCACCAGCCACATACACCAAGGCTGGTGGGTTTGAACCCAGCCTGGGCCAGCTAAACAACAATGACAACTGCAACAAAAAAATAGCTGGGTGTTGTGGCGGGTGCCTGTTGTGCCAGCTACTTGGGAGGCTGAGGCAAGAGAATTGCTTAAGCCCAAGAGTTTGAGGTTGCTGTGAGCTGTGATGTCACTGCATTCTACCGAGGGCAACATAGTGAGACTCTGTTTAAAAAAAGAAAAAAGAATAAAAGGGCTTTGAATATCTCATTTCTCCTTTCCATAAAAAAAAGCAAACGAAAAACTGTGGCTGGTCTCTGACTTTTAAAAAAATTTAATTTAAATTTTATTTATTGTTTGGGATTCATTGAGGGTACAAAGATTTAGGTTACACTGATTGCATTTGTATAGACAAAGTTCCTCTTATGATTGTGTCCCTTCCTCAAGAGGTGTGCCATACACCATGAGCTCTCATCCCCCTCCCTCCTCTCCCCACTTGCTCATTCCCCTATCCTCCTCTTGTATTAGCTCCTTGACTGCCTTCATTTTAGCATAGAGTACATTGGATTCTTGCTTTTCCATTCTTGTGATGCTTTACTAAGAAGAATATGTTTCACCTCCATCCAGGTTAATACAAAAGATGTAAAGTCAACATCTTTTTTTAGTGGCTGAATAGTAGTCCATGGCATACACATGCCACAGCTTGTTAATACATTCCTGAGTTGGTGGGCATTTAGACTATTTCCACATTTTGGCAATTGTAAATTGAGAAGTGATAAACAGTCTAGTGCAAATGTCTTTATGCTTTTTGTTTTTATTGTTGGGGATTCATTGAGGGTACAAGAAACCATGTTATAGTGATTGCATTTGTTGGGTAAAGTCCTTCTTATAATCGTGTTTTGCCCCCCAAAGGTGTGGCACATACCAAGACCCCACCCCCCTGGCTCCTTCCCTCTCTCTGCTCTTCCCAAATGTCTTTATGTTAAAAGGACTTTTTTTCCTTTTGGGCAGATGCCTAGTAATGGGATTGCAGGATCAAATGGGAGGTCTAATTTGAGTTCTTTGAGGATTCTCCATATTTCCTTCCAAAAAGGTTATATTAGTTTGCAGTCCCACCAGAAGTGTAAAAGTGTTCCCTTCTGTCCACATCCATGCCAACATCTGCAGCTTTGAGACTTTGTGATGTTAGCCATTTTCACTGGAGTTAGGTGATATCTCAGGGGAGTTTTGATTTACATTTCTCTAATGATTAGGGACAATGAGCATTTTTTCATATGTTTGTTAGCCATTAATCTGGCTTCTTTAGAGAAGGTTCTATTCATCTGTCTTGCTCAGTGATATATGGGATTGTTGGGTTTTTTTTGTTGTTGCTTAATTTGAGTTCTCTCTAGATCCTGGTTATCAAGCTTTTGTCTGATTCATAATATACAAATATCTTTTCCTATTCTGAAGGTTGTCTGTTTGCTTTGATTCTTGTTCCCTTAGCTATACAGACGCTTTTCAGTTTAATTCAGTCCCATTTGTTTATTTTCATTGTTGTTGCAATTGCCACAGAAGTCTTCTTCATAAAGTCTTTCCCCAGGCCGATATCTTCAAGTGTTTCCCCCACACTTTCTTTGAGGAATTTTATTGAGGTTTTTAGAGATTTTACTTTTCTAGTTAATCTGGCCAGAAGTTTATCAATTTTATTTACTTTTTAAAAAACCAACTTTTTGTTTCATTAATTTTCTGAATGATTCTTATGTTTTCAATTTCATTAATCTCTCATTTAATTTTACTTCTTTTCTTCTGTTGGGTTTGAGATTAAATTGTTCTTCTTTTTCCAATTCCATACAATGGTTCATGAGTTTGTTGATGTGCTCTCTTTCTGTTTTTTAAATGTAGGCATCTAATGCAATACCTTTCCCTCTTAAGACTGCTTTTTTTTGCCATATCCCACAGGTTTTGGTAACTTGTATCTTCACTGTTGTTATGTTAGAGGAATTTAATGATTTCCTCTTTTATCTCTTCCTGAACCCAAGTACCATTCAGCATAAGTTTGTTTAATTTCCATTTCTTTGTGTGGGGATGAACATTTTTGTTGGAGTTGAGTTCCACCTTTATTGCCTTGTAGTCTGAGAAGATACAAGGTATAATTTCTATCTTATTTTATTTTTTTTTGAGACAGAGTCTGACTATGTCACCCCTGGTAGAGTGCTGTGTCATCAAAGCTCACAGCAACCTCCAACTCTTGGGCTTAAGTGATTCTCTTGCCTCAGCCTCCTAAGTAGCTGGGACTACAGGTGCCCTCTACAACACCTGGCTGTTTTTCTGTTGCAGGTGTCATTGTTGCTTAGCTGGCCCTGGCTGGGTTCAAACCTGCCAGCCTTGGTGTATGTGGCTGGTGCCATAATCACTGTGCTATGGGCACCAAGCCTATAATTTCTGTTTTAATTTTGCTGAGGTTTGATTTGTATCCTAGGATGTGGTCTGTTTTGGAGTATGTACCATGGACTGATGAGAAAAATGTATATTCTTTAGCTTTGGGATGGTGTGTTCCTTATTTGTTTATTAATCCCATTTGTTCTAGGGTCATATTTAAGTCCTTTGTATCTTTGTTTAGTTTCTGTTTAGAGGATCTGTTTATTTCTGTCAGAGAGGTGTTAAAGTCCCCAGTTGTTACAATGTTACGGAATATCATATTGCTCAGACTGATCAAGGTCTGTTTCATAAATTGGGGCACATTTAAATTGGGTGCATAAATATTTAAAATTGAAATGTCTTTTTGTTGTATTGTTCCTTTGACTGTATCCATCTTTGTCTTTCTTGACTTTAGTTGCTTTAAATCTGCTTGTATCTGCAAATAAGATTGCAATCCCTTCTTTTTTCTGATTTCCATTTGCTTGAAATGGTATTTTCCATCCCTTAACCCTGAGTCTTGATTTGTCTTTCAAGGCTAGGTGTGTTTCCTGGAGACAACATATGGATGGCTTGTGCTTTTTTTATCCAGTCAGCCTGTGCCTCTTCAATGGGGAATTCAAACCATTGAGATTTATTGGGAGAATAGATAAGTGTGGTGGAGTCCTATTCATCTTATTTTGTGAAAGTCTGTTGTGTAGTTTTATTCTTTGTGCCACTGTGGGAGCTAAGTTTTGATCTTTACCTTCTGGGTGTTTACTTTGCTGGTGGTCCATTATGATGGTCAGTGTTGAGAAAAGGTCTAAATTTTCCTATAGTGCTGGTCTTGTTGTGGCAAATTTCCCCAGTGTTTGTATATCTGCAAAAGATTAAATTTCTCTGTCAATTTTGAAGTTTAGTTTAGAAGTATACAGAATTCTGGGCTGATAATTTTTTTTTTTAAGAATTTTTTTTTTTTTTTTTGTAGAGACAGAGTCTCACTTTGTCACCTTTGGTAGAGTTCTGTGGCATCACACAGCTCACAGCAACCTTCAATTCCTGGGCTTAGGCAATTCTCTTGCCTCAGCCTCCTGAGTAGCTGGGACTACAGGTGCCTACCATCATGCCTGGCTATTTTTCTGTTTTGCAGTTCAGCCAAGGCCAGGTTTGAACCTGCCACCTTCCACATATGGGGCCGGCGCCCTCCTCTATGAGCCACAGGCACCATCCTGTTTAAGAATGTTGAAGTTGGATGATCGTCCTCTTCTGGCTTGGAAGATTACAGCTGAAAAGTCTGCTGCCATCCTAATGACTCTGCCTCTGTAGGTCAATTGGCACTTACTCCTGGCTGCTTGAAGAATTTTTTCTGCAATTGGACAGGTTCATTACAATGTGTCTTGTAGAGGCTGTTTGACTTGAGATGAACTGGGTTTAATATCCATCTGAAAGGAGTGTGTTGGGGTCTTTAGTAAAACTTAGGAAGTTTTTATCTCCAGTAGGGCTTCCATTCCTTTGGGAAAATCTTTTCCCCCCTTCAGGTATCCCTATTATTCATATGTTTGAATGCCTCATGGAGTTTTGTAGTTCTCTAAATAACTGTTCTGCTTTCCTTCTCTTCTTTTCTGACTTGTTGACTACCTAGTTAACTTGAAAACTTTATCCTCTAGCTCTGTAGTCTAACCTATTTTTGATACTTCCCATTGCATCTTTGAATTCCCTGATTGTCTCCTTCATTTACTTAAGCTCCATATCCTTTCTATATTTTGCATATCTCTCATCTGACTTTTGGTTCTGTCTTTCAATTTTGTCATCCATTCCTTTTATTATCTTTATCATGCATATTTTAAATTCCTTTTCTGTCAAATCCATTAATTCTTTTTTTTTTTTTTGAGACAGAGCCTCAAGCTGCCACCCTGGATAGAGTGCCATAGCATCACAGCTCACAGCAATCTCCAATTCCTGGGCTCAAGGAAGTCTCTTGCCTCCGCCTCCCAAGTAGCTGGGACTACAGGCGCCTGCCACAACGCCTGGACATTTTTTTTTTTTGGTTGCAGCCGTCATTATTGTTTTTGTTTGGCAGGCCCAGGCTGGATTTGAACCTGCCAGATCAGGTGTATGTGGCTGGCGCCTTAGCCTGCTGAGCCACAGGCACCAAGCCCCATTAATTCTTTATAGTGGAGTCTTCTGCAGTAGCTGCCTCATGGTCCCTTAGGTGAGTTGTTCTGTTTTGGTTTTTCATATTGCCTGAATTTTTCTGTTGGTTCCTCTTCATGTGTAGTTTCTTCTTCTTCTTCTTCTTCTTCTTCTTCTTCTTCTTCTTCTTCTTCTTCTTCTTCTTCTTCTTCTTCTTCTTGTTTTTATTTAAATCATAGCTTGTGTACTTTAATGTAGTCATGGGGTACAATGTGCTGGTTTCATATGCAATGTGAAATATTTTCATCAAACTGTTTAACATAGCCTTCATGGCATTTTCTTAGTTATTGTGTTGAGACATTTATATTCTGCATTTAATAAGTTTTACCTGTACCCTTCTAAGATGAACTGTAGGTGTGGTCCCACCAATTCCCCTCCCTCTACCCATTCTCTCCCCTCTCCTCCCTTGCCCCCTTTCCCATATTTTTGTGCTATAATTGGGTTATAGCATTCATATGAAAACTATAAATTAGTTTCATAGTAGGGTTGAGTACATTGGATACTTTTTTTTCCATTCTTGAGATACTTTGCTAAGAAGAATATGTTCTAGCTCTATCCATGTAAACATGAAAGAGGTAAAGTCTCCATCTTTCTTTAAGGATGCATAATATTCCACGGTGTACATATACCACAATTTATTAATCCATCCATGGGTCGATGGGCATTTAGGCTTCTTCCATGACTTAGCAATTATGAATTGGGCTGCAATAAACATTCTGGTACAAATATCTTTGTCATAATGTGATTTTTGGTTTTCTGGGTTTATACCTAGCAGATCTAATTTTAGATCTCTAAGTATTCTCCAAACATCTTTCCAAAAGGAATGTATTAGTTTGCATTCCCACCAGCAATGTGTAGTTTCTTCATGTTCACCTCTTTGTCCTCCTTCTTCCTTCTTGATTCCTCCTTTGATTCAAATTACCTTGTCTCAGAGCTTAGGTCAAAAGGAAGAAGAGGGTAAAGTGTAAGCAGGGAGAAAGAAGCAGGCAAAAAAGAAAGAAGTGAAAAAGAAAAGAAAAAGAAATAAAGGGAAAGGCAATGCAAGAAAAGAATTGAAGAACAGGAGAGAATGAGGACAGGAAGAAAGAATGAGAGTGATAGATCATGGTCTAGGGAGCACTTAGATTGGCACTATGTTAAGGCCACACCTGTAATTCAAGGATTTTGAGGGGTTGGGTTGGGTGGGTTCCTTGAAATCGGGAGCTCCCTACCAGCCTGAGTAATGTTAAACTCTATCTTTGCCAAAAATAGGAAGAGAAAGAAAAGAGCAAAAGTAAAAAACAAGAAGGAAAAAAAAATCAAAAATAAATAGAAAAATTCTGTGGTGTGGACTTGCCAATATTATCTTCCCAGGGCTAAAGGTAGAAGTGCTCCCTAGATCATGATCTCTTGGCTTCCTTGAGCCAGAGTACTGCTATCACCCACCCTCTAGACCATAGTCATGCCACCCCAAAACTCATTAAGAAAAGAAAAGATGAAAAACAAAGGAAATAATAATAATAAAACAAGAATAGATAAATAAAATGGAGGGCAGCACCTTTGGCTCAGAGGAGTAGGGTGCCGGTCCCATATGCTGGAGGTGGCGGGTTCAAACCCAGCCCTGGTCAAAAACTAAAAAAAAAGAAAAAAAATGGAAAATGCAGTTTTATCAAACAAAGGAGAGAGAAGGTAAAGGAAAATGGAAAGAAAGAAGAAAGACCAAAAAAAATGAAGTGATATCTTAGTTGTTGCATGAGCAATTTATGTGGGAAAGATGAGGAAATTAGAAGAGTCTCTATTAAAAGAAAAAGAATGAAGAGGAGTGAAATAGAGAGAATAAATGGGGCTAAAATACTGTGACCAAAAATACAGCAGTCCTTGCTTTTGATGAAAGTAAAAATGTAAGTTAAGAATATAATCAACCAACCAAATTAGCCAAAACAAAATACAACACAACAAATCAAAGAAAGCTCAAATAGCCCCAAACAGCAGCAACCCCAGCAACATAAAAGAGAAAAAAATAAAAAAGTAAAATAAAAATTTAAAAAACTAAAAAAAGGCTCAGTGCCCATGGCTCAGTGGGCTAAGGCATCAGCCACGTACACCTGAGCTTGCGGGTTCGAATCCAGCCTGGGCCTGCCAAACAACAATGACGGCTGCAATCAAAAAAATGGCTGGACGTTGTGGCGGGCGCCTGTGGTCCCAGCTACTTGGGAGGCAGAGGCAGGAGACTCACTTGAGCCCAGGAATTGGAGGTTGCTGTGAGCTGTGATGCCACGGCAGTCTATCCAGGGTGACAGCTTGAGGCTCTGTTTCAAAAAAAAACTAAAAAAATTGTATATATATGTATATATATTTGAAGGGACCAACTTTAATAGGAAAATATATGTTGTAATATGTCACTGGGACACCAGGTGGCACTGTGGTTTTATTAGGAGACAGAGAGCACACTCTAGAGCAACCTCTACGGTCCTTATTCCTAACTTAGATGTACTTGGTGATTGCCTGATTGTTTCCTCAGCATTCAGAGCCTGCTGGTTGGAATCTTAAAACTTTCCACAATCCTTCACAGGCAGGTCTTATAGTACCCCCTGACTCCAGTTCCCATGGAAGGTCTTATAGTACCCCCCCCCCGACTCCAGTTCCCATGGAAGTCCCTCATCCTGTTCCAAGAGTGGAGTTCTGATCCCAGCAGGTGGAATTAAGACAGCTGTGCTTTAGGCCCCTGCTAAGATCTCATGACCTTTCTGGAATTGCAGCCCCTGGCTGCTGAGACCTTCCCAGTATGACTGCCTTGCCAGCCACCAAACTGATATCAAATCCATGCCAACTGGCATTCAAATCTGGTTGTTGTATTTCTGTTTGAGTCCACCCCATTCTTCCAAGCTTTCCATGCAATGTGCAGCTTCTCCCCCAAAGTGAAAACTCCAGAAAGGCTTCCTCCCACCCAGGACCTCTGGGGGTAGGGAGGAGTTGGCCAATTCCAGCAGGTCACAATTACTTGCCTAATACATTAGATTTCCACCACTCCAGATCTCACATTGTATCCAGCTCACCACCTCCTCTCTGTGCTCCCTGAGCTACGACTCTGGGTAAGGTCCCCGTACCAGGTATGGCTGGGTTCTCTCTTTTTCCCCAGTCATACTAGGTGAGCTGAGCTGAATCTTCCTTCTGGTCTGCCATCTTGCTCTGCCCCCTAAAAGAGATTTTTTTTTTGTGGGCTTTACTGCCTCTGGATTTTCCTCTGGGGAGCCAGGCAGTCACTTTGGTTCCCAAATTCACCCAAACCTGGCCAGAAGCAATGGCTCTAGTGTGTGTAACAATTGCCTGGAGCATTTATTGAAACAAAATTCCTAATTCAGTAGGTCAGAGGTGGGACCCAAGAGCTAAGGAGTTCCCAGAGGCTGCTGCTGCTGCTGCTGGTCTATGGCCCACACTTTGGGAGCCACTGGAGGTATGGTGCAGAGTCCCAGAGAATAGCATTGAGACTTATGCTGGCTGACTCTCCTCACTGTGTCTGTGGCTGACTCTAGACTCAGCACAGGGTGATTTCACCCTTTATCCTCTTTCCAACTCCTTATTCATGGTATAAATTCTATTCTTTCAAAGGTAATTTCCTTTAAGGCTTTAGTTTGTGATATTGAAATGTAAGCTTTTGGTATTAAATAATATTTTTCTCTCTCAAAAAGTATAGTTTTTGAAAATCAGAAGTCCTATACAGTGTATTTTAAGACTATTGTCTCAGCCAAATATTCAAAAGTGTACTTAGGTACTCATGTTGGCAGCACATATACTAAAATTGGAATGATACAGAGAAGATTAGCATGTCCCCTGGGCAAGAATGACATGTCTATATTTTTAAGCAAATAGCCTTTGGAATGGGAGCAGATTTTTGGAAGGTTACAAATCTGAGTAAGGCTTGATAACGAGAATCTATAGAGACTTCAAACAATAAGAAAAGAGCAAACAACCCTGTCGGTAAGTGGGCAAAAGATTTGAACAGAAACTTCTTCAAAGATGATAGATGAATGGCCTACAGACACATGAAGATATGCTCATCATCTTTAATCATCAGAGAAATGCAAATCAAAACCACTCTGAGATACCACCTAACCCAGTAAGATTAGCTCATATCACAAAGTCCCAAAACTGCAGGTGCTGGCATGGATATGGAGAGAAGGGAACACTTCTATTCTGCTGGTGGGATTGCAAACTAATATAGCCTTTATGGAAAGAAGTATGGAGAATCCTCAAGGGACTAAAAGTTGACCTTCCATTTGATCCTGCAATCTCATCACTAGGTATCTACCCAGAAGAACAAAAATCATGTCACCCCAAAGACATTTGCACTAGAATATTTATTGTGGCTCAATTCATAATTGCCAAGTTGTGGAAGCAACCTAAGTGCTTATCAATCCACGAATGGATCAACAAACTGTGGTATATGTATACCTTGGAGTACTATTCAGGCATTAAAAAAGATAGAGACTTTGCATTTTTTTTTTTTAAATAGAGACAAGAGTCTCACTTTGTCGCCCTCGTTAGAGTGCCGTGGTGTCACACAGCTCACAGCAACCTCCAATTCCAGGGCTTACACGATTCTCTTGCCTCAGCCTCCCGAGTAGCTGGGACTACAGGCGCCTGCCACAACGCCCGGCTATTTTCCTGTTTTTGCAGTTTGGCCGAGGCCGGGTTTGAACCCACTACCTTTGGGGCCGGCGCCCTACTCAATGAGCCACAGGCACTGCCCTGCATGTTTTACATTTACCTAACACATTCTTTTTAGTAAAGTATTGCAAGATTGGAAAAATAAATATCCAATGCACTCATTACTAATATGAAACCAATATGTAAACAATTACATGCTCATATGAACAATAAAACACAAATATAGACTAGTCTGGGGGCAGGGGAAGAAGGGAAGGGGAAAGGTGGAGGGGGGAGGATGGTTGACAGGAGGGAGGGCATGTGGTGGGATGTCACCTGCTGTGCACATTGTGAGGGTGTATGACACGCCCCCTGGGTGAAGGGCTCTTTTACAACTATAACTTCGCCCTGGATGTGACACCTATGTAATGTCAAAATCTATACTCTTACATTAATTTTTTTTTTTTGAGACAGTCTCGGTTTGTCACTCCTGGTAGAGTGCAATGGTGTCATAGCTCACAGCAACCTCAAACTCTTGGGCTCAAGTGATTCTCTTGCCTTAGCTTCCCAAGTAGCTGGGACTACAGGCACCTGCCACAACACCTGGGTATTTTTTTTTTAATAATTTTATTGAATCATAATTATGTACATTGGTGCAATCATAGGGCACGATTCATATACATTCAGAAATATTTTGATCATACTGTTACAGATATCCTTCATGGCATTTCCTTGATCACTATATAAAGAC
>CAUYON010069573.1:0-17451 GCA_963573935.1 Arctocebus calabarensis | reverse complement strand
ACCGCGCTCGCCCTTGCTCCGGCTCGAGCCCGGCGCGGAATGGCCAGCCGGCCGAGGGCAGGGCCGCCCTGGGGCCGCGACCCGCGGCAGGACTCGCCGGCCCCCGAACCTTGGCTGCAGAGGTAAACCCGGGGTCGCCTCCAGTGCGGGGAGTTGGAACCAAATGCTTCCTGAGGCTCCAGTCCGCAATCGCTGCAGGGCCCGTCCGGGGTGGGAGGGAGAATGCAAACTGCAGCAGGCAGGCAGCACAGCGTTAGGGAACGAACAAGTTGGGGCGCCCACAGGGGGCCAGGCCTGGGCAAAGCTGGAGTCGCAGAGCTCACATCGCTCCTTTCCTCAGGGAGTAGAACAGGCTTTTGGTAACTTGGTGACACCTGGTGATCCCAAATCATCGTTACCAAACATTTAATAATTTGCCTCTGTTTTCTCAGCTGAAGAGACTGACTGACTAGACTGATAAAAAATAGGCTCATGGAAAAGTGTAGGCAAGTAGTTCTTCCTGACAAAACCTCCCTTTGTTGGTAATTCCGGCGGCACCTGCCCTTCGGTAACCAGTAGGTCTGCGGGACTAGGATGGACACCGTACATTTGATTGATAAGCAGTATATATACTTCATTTGGCTTCATTTCTTAAAACCTTTACATCAGTTATACTTATTGGTATTTAATAATAAACCAACATCTTTTGCATGACATTAAATGATGTTTTTTGTTTGTTTTTTTTTAGTATTTCTGTATTTTAAATAAATATCTGTTTTCGGATCCTAGGTCGGCCCTCGACAGACATAATGCTCTTCCTGTTCTGATGCACTGTTGGAAGACGTCCTACACGCCTGTGTGTGTGTTTGTTCACTCTCTCCACTGACGGAGCGTGGTTCCTCATGTAGGACTCCATAACCAACAGGCAGGCAGGTTGTACTCTGTCTGTCTGTCTGCAGGTCATGTGCTGTGAACAATTATTGTGCATTGTATTCAGTATGCTCGTAGAAAAATGGCAAAAGGCATATACTTGAGGATATTGCAACTAGGCATTTTGAGGACAGTGGGGTAGAAGGAGAGATTAGTGAGGAAAGTGAGCACGAAGAAACTTCCTGTATGCAGTGATATTAGTTCTGGTGACTCTGAGGCTAGTGATGAAGAAGAAAGTGACCATGACACACAACCTGTAACAAGTAGCTGGAAGGTTTATCTTGATGTGACCGTGAGCTTGTAAAGTTCTTGCACACTGTCACACAACCGGGATTCACTTTTCCTCAAGGAGGTGCTGAGCCAAAATCTGAACTTGAGTATTTCCAATGTTTTTCCTCAGATGATCCTATTGGCAAAATTGTGACCACCATAAAAAGGTATGCAGCGGAAAAGATACAGAAGGTGACTCCACTTACAAAATGCTCAATGTGGCACTCATGGAACAATATCTTGTCAGAAGAAATGAAGGTGTTCTTTGGTTTCATACTGAACTTGGCTCTGAATCTGAAGGCTCAGTTAGTTGACTATTTTACCGAAGAATGGCTGGACCGAACCCCATTTTTCAAGTAGGTGTTCTCTCATTTCTATTTGTCCAACTATTTTGGATGCTGCTTTTAGTCCCTCCTGTCGCAGCTCAAGGGAGTGTGCGTGACCAAGGGAACAAGGTGAAGAATGTTGGTGAGGAGATTGACAATAAATACAAAGAACTTGTATACTAGGAAGAAATGCGGCTATACATGACAGCACAGTAGGTTCCAAAGGATGGATTCCTTCAAGTGCTACTATCCAAACAAGCCTCCAAAGTGGGGGTTTATGAATTTTTTGCCTGTGTGATTCAGAAAATGTTTATGTTTTTTCTCATATTTCCTATCATGGCAAAACAACAACAGAAAGTCTCATTCAATTGGATTTGCCATTTATGTAAACAATAGTGATTCATTTGGCACAAGTTTTGCAAGTGCATACAAGTGGTTCAGGCTGTCACATCTTCATTGACAGATTCTGCACAAGCTCTCAACTTGCTCAGGAATTGCGTAAAATGAAAGTACGTGTAAGAGAAATAGATATTGCTTCTAAAAAGGAAAAACAAGAGAAGAAGAAGAAACTTCAGGAATAAGAATTAGGTATCTATCCATGTGATACGAAAATAATGTACTTCTTAGTCCATGACAAGAGGTTCGTGACAATGCTGAGTACGTTCTTTGATCCTCAAACACAGTTGATCACTGGTTATAGGAAGAAACAGCCTGTTCAATTTGAAAAACCAACATTTATTTTAGGATACACAAAGTTTATGGGAGGACTGAACAGAGCTGATCAGTATTGGATGTTATGGATTTACAAGGAGGTCCTACAAATCTACAAATGGTGGAAAAAATTATTCAGCCTGGTGGGAGTTGCAGTTGTGAACAGCTATATCCTTTACTCATTAGATAAGGAGAGTGGAGAAAAAGTGCAGACACACTTTTCTTACAGGAGAAATCTCATCACTCACGGTAGTGAACAATGTAAAGAACAAAAGTTCAAGAAAGAAGGACCATCATCTTCTGACACTGAGGAAAAGCTAAATGGGAAGATGCATTTTTATAATGCAAAACAGAAAAAAAAATCAGCAAAGGAATACATGGTTTTCAGCAGAAGAAATGAGAAAGTTGGAAGGAGAGAAACCATTTTCTACTGTGACACAAGAAAGAGGAAGCCTGGACTTCATCCTGGAGACTGCTTCAAAAAGTGTCTGGTAGAATCTATTGGCAAAGTTCAATATAGGTGCAATTTCTGAAATTTTCCTAAAAAGAGCTAGAATTAAAACTGAAAAATAACACATGAACCGGTAGCTGTGGTGTCAAAGCTCGCAGCAACCTCAAACTCTTGGGCTCAAGCAATCCTCTTGCCTCAGCCTTCCAAGTAGCTGGGACTATAGGTGCATACCAAAACACCCAGCTAGTTTTTCTATTTTTAGTAGAGATGGGGTCTCACCCTTGCAGAAGCTGGTCTCCAACTCCTGAGCTCAGGAAGTCCACCTGCCTTGGCATCCCAGAGGGCTAGGATTACTGGCATGAGCCACCATGCCCAGCCATGAACTCATTTTCTAAAATGGTACTTAGAGCTACAAATATCATTACATGGATGGTTAACTACATGTAAAAAGGATATGAAAAGTTGTTCAACCCTCTGATAGTCAAGGAAATGCAGGTCAACATAATAACATAACTTTTCGCCTCTATGAAATTAGAGAATAAGTTAACATTGAGAGTACTCACTCAAAACATCAACTTACAAATGAGCTAATGCCAGGGAATATCACAGCCCCAGGCTTCTCAATATGCCATGCCTGAGGTAGAGCCTCTGGCCTAAAAGTAGGGGCTGGGTAGAACAAGGGAGCTCTGACCTTCTTGTTGCTGCCCAACCAGGTTTATCTGGCTGCTTCCCCAAAGGAAGGCAATACCCAGAGACAGAACAGTTTACAGAAGAGAGTTTATTCCACATTGTGCTAAGTGGGGAGATGGGAGAAATTTCTCAAATCTGCCTCCCTGAGAATTTGGGATATAAAATTTTTAAAGACAGTTTGGTGGGTAGAGGATTAGGCAATCAGGATCTGTCAATTGGCTGAGTTCACTGCAGAACCATCAGTCCCTCAGCAACCAGCCTGTGAGGAGTCAATCCACTGGAATGTAGGACCAGGCTCTTGGGTAGGGGAGTCACAAGTCCAGTTGAGTAAGTTCCTTGGTCTGGGTTGCCGGTATGAGTGGGTCAGCCAGTCCACTGCAATGCAATACCTGGAAGATATCTTAGAAACTACTTTTACGTTTCCCAATGGGGGTGGCATTTATGGAGACAGGAAATCTTTACAGCCACCAGCTGTGCACTCCAGAGTAGCAACCATACAGAAGCAAACAAAGGGACAGTGACTGGTTATCCTCATAATTTTTAGCTAAGCCTGTTCCTTCGCAGAATTGTGGGGCCCTTACTCTAGTCCTGGCCTTTACTCATTCATCAATCTGTAAGGATGGTTTCAATTCCTTCCCCCCAGGCCTTTACCCAACTTCATTCCTGAGGTGTGGACAAATGAGAAGAGAAAGGACAGACAACCGCTCTGGCTTCTTCAGGCTGGCACAGGGCACAGCCAGGGAGGTGTCCAGGGCAAAATCATTGAAACCATTTGGCAGTCATGTGCAAATATTTACAAGTGCTAGGTTTCAAGTCTAAGGTTTATGTGACAAGAGCATTGCTACTCTTTATTTCCAGATTTAGCACAATCATTAAGGGAACTGTGGACTACAAGATACATAATACCCAGCTTCAAGAACCCTTGTAGAACTGATCTGAAGTTCTGGGTAATCCAAATGAGTATTCTTGAAAACCAATTTGGTATGGGTCATGGAGAGCCCCATTGTAGCCACACAGCTCGTAGGGAAACTTTTCTATTTGAGTTTTAGCTTTTTCAGAGGTATGGTAGGTAGTGTTTAATACTGTACTGATTCCCTCTTCTGTGGCCAACAGGAAATATAGCCCTGCCTGACTAGGAGTACACATGCTTATGTGCCAGCCATCCCACAATACGTTGTAGAAATATATTTGGGGGTAAATATTTGTAATTTCCTTTCAGTCCCCAGTTTGAAATTAAAAGGTTTTACATATGTGATTATCTTAGGATAAAAAAAAGCATAGGGAAAAATCAAATTGGAGCAAATCTGAATATGTCATTCTCTATCTTTTAGCCAGGCTCTTAGTTCTCTGAAATGATCATTTCATCAAACAGCTGTGGCTCTCATTCCAAGAGCTGGCACTGCAGACAAACCTAGAATCTAATATAGGCGATCTCTAGTTCCTTATTTCTGAGACTTACCTTTTGCTCTCCAATTCTTTATTTTTATTAAAGACAAATCATAGTAGGGCCAATTTACTAACCAAATAAACTTTCTCATTATACTTGGCTCAATTATTTGCACAAAGTACAGCAAAAATAATTTTTAGCCACGTCAATATTTCCCCCCCCTTTTTTAAAGGATGAGATAAGTTTTTATTTATAGTCTTATAGTGAGTGGGGAAGCCTTAACTTGCAAGACAATTCTTTGGCAGTATGTACAAAATACTTTTATTTCCATGGAATGGAATCAAACGTGGACTGAGACTACAGAGTAAACATTAGAAATCAGCAAATTCTGGGAACAGAGTAGGACATCGACAAGGAATGAGGCCTAAACACACAAAACCCTTCCTGGGATATGTTGACAACTGCCAGAATCAGAGCTGGATGAGAAAATGGAGACAGGTTCCAGGATAGCTGGAAAGTGAGGTGAGGGCAGAGATGTTTCCTATTGGGGAGCGGGTTTAGTACCAGGTATATTGCTCTTGATATTTACATACAAAATCAGTAGCCTCTATTTCTTAGAAATATACACAAAAAGAAAGATTTGATCATTTATGAATCTGTCGCTTTGTGATATCAACATCATCAGAAATAGGGATAATTCATTCATATTCAAATTTCAGTAGCAAAAAGTAAATATCAAAACATCATCACTGGCCCTCAGTACAAAACCTCCTATTCCACTCCGTACTCCCTCCCTGTCCCACCCCAAATAATCACCCCCTGGGAGGCTGCAAATTCACTGCCATTGTCTCCCAGCACCCCCAGAGTGTCACCCGTCCTGGCAGCCTGGCACTGAGAGAAGCAGGAGTGAAACACGCTAAAGACTGCGCTGCTAATCTGTCCCCACGTTCCTAATATACCACAAACTTCTTAAAGGATCTGGTCTTTTAATGGGAGCGATAAATAGCTTTTTTGAAAAAGACAAAAAGAAAAAAAAAATCCTTCCAAAAGAAGAGGAGGTAAATCTGATCAGTCCCATGCGGCCTTCTTCTCCAAGCACAGCACTTCACACATCCAGAGTCTATCTCCCAGAGGGGAGGAGAGGCGGGCGGGGCAGGCATCCTCCAGACACCTGCCCGGCGGCTGGAGGAGCTGGGCGGGTGCGGGACGCTCTGTGCTCAGAGGGCCGGTCGCCCTCTGTCCTCCACAGAAAAAGCTGCCGCACTGGGCTGTTTGGCTGAAAAATTCCTGAAGGCATTCCTGACACGGAATCCCTGAAGGGAATACATTTTTTAAAGGAGGGGTGGATATGGGGAACGAGAGCTGCTGTCCAAGAGCTTCTGCGTAACAATAAATTTTTTTTAAAGGGAGAAAGAGGAAAATGTAGAGGATCTGAAGGTTCCAGCGACGAGCTGAAAGGATGGGACGTGGAAGACAGTTTTCCCGCTGGCCTGCCCGAGGGGCTTAGCGGCCTCGGTCCGGAGTTGCGTCCTGTCTGGGCTCCTCAGGCTCCGACCCCGAGCCGGAGAGAAGGCGCTGCCCTCGGCCTGCCGTGCGGGCTGCTGTCTGACAGGGTGGCTGTCCGCTTTGGGCACTTGACCTCGCCCCCTGCAGTGCACGGAACTGGGGCTGCGGCCGAGTGTCCTGCCGCTCCGGTGGGCAGTATCTTGCCGGCCTGTGCGCAGAGCCACACTCCGAGGCTGCTGCAGGGTTTGGGCCCGGGAGGCCTTCTCTCCCGCCAACTGTGCGCGCTGGCTTTAAGGTGGTCCCTGCGTCTTCCGTCCAGGGCACGAGGATGAGCCCGTTTGTCACGTTGCTCTCCACCTGGATGTCACCATGTCATCCCTATGGCTCATTTCCTGTGGCCCAGAGAGCGGCCACTGCAGCAGCAGCGGGGAGGGGAGGGGAGACGGAAGTCATCCGCAACCGGAAGCTGAGAATACCCCCCCAACACACACACACACTCGCACACTCACGCTGTCACACACAACACGGTAAGAACCATCTCCTCACTGCAGCATCCAGTTTTCCTTTTTTTTTTTCCCCCACTTGGTTTTGTGAGAACTTTTTCATAAGGAATCTCAGGTTAGACTTGAAAACCTCTCAAGTCAAGGCAAGGGTGTGTCTGTGCCATCAGCTGCCTGTATGTATTGATTGGGTAAATGTCGCTTTTCTGGACGTGCCAACAAAATTTGGGATTCCTGGAGCAGAGATCAGGAAATGTTATTGATAAGGTAGCTGGCCAGTTTTTCAATGGTTTCTTAAATCAGCCTTATAGTCAATCTTAATTCCTTAATGGGGTCTGGGCACCTCTGAAAATATGCCATTCTAGTTAAAGACTTTGTAAAATAACTAGCATCTTCTCATTATAGAAGAATACAGTTCTTCACACTTGATCTTAGCCAAAAGGCTGAGAAGCGATAGAAGAATACAGTTCTTATTGAACTTATATAATTATATTGCCATAAATTAAAATGAACTTAAAAATATTTTTCAAATTCTGGGGAAATCAAGTAGATAGAAAAATAAATGCTCCCAAATTTTGCTTACAAATATACAAGGGGTGCCAAAACAGAAATGTATGCACCTTTTAAGAAACAAAAAAACTGTAATAAAATTGTAATATATACCAATAACAAAAAATGAATACAAGTCACCTTTGACTTCTGCAATTACAAAAGGTGCCCAAAAAGGTTACCATCAGCCTTCAGAAACTCCTGATTACGGCAAATTACTATTTGAGCAATTTGACCAAAATGTCTACTTTTATCTTTGCATGTGCTGTTTTAATTTCCTCCTGAACTACTTCCACCATAGCCGGTTTTCTCAAGTACACCACATCCTTTAAGGTCCCCCATAGGTAGAAGTGAAAGGGTGGCAAGTCAGGAGAATGTGGGGAGACTAAGCATGCGTATGTCTTTGTCCTAGCCACTATCCTAGCAAATTCTCATTGAGGTAGTAAGCTCTCACATCTCAGTGCATATACTAATCGTGGGATCAAACTTTCCATTTTGCTGTTTTAAGAATGTGTCATATGCTTGTTCTGCTAACTCTGTCTCATGTGCACATTGTTTGACTCCCGGGTGAGTGTTCAAACTGTTCCAACACCACAGCAGCACTGGCTGCTGGGCGAGGCCTTCCCTTGTGTACATGACCCACAGCACCACGCGTCTCAAACTTATCACAAATGAGGGCAACTGTGAGGCATCTTGGAGGTTCTGTTGCACACTCACAATTCCATTGTTGCTGTATTTCCACAGTGTTCTCAGATTTCAAATACCACTCCAACATAGTCTTGCATTCTTCAAAGGACAACTGTGCTTCCAACATTTTCTTTGATTGCCCAGCCTGTCACTTGGTTATACTAGCATTCATTTGATTAACACCATTTTTCAGCACATTGCTATGGTAATTCAATTCAACTCTCAAAAGTAATATATGGATAACATCTCTTAAAATGTATATACATTTGAGGGGCACCCCTGGTATTCTTTGTTGTAAGCTATCAATAGCTCAAAAGAAGGAAAAAGGTTTTCTTGACTACGGAAAACAAAAAGAATTAGTACTATTTCAAAGAAAAAGTCATTAAAATCAGTTTAGTCCCATGTGACTGATTTCTGTTCTGTTTGAGGTTAAGTTAGCAATACTTATGGAAACATCAATTTTTTAATTAAAGTCCTAGCAGTTTGCTTTGTTTTCGTCTAATGGCACATAATCTCAAAAGTTATCAGAAATCTGTATTCAAGAGAACTTGTCAGTCCTTTCCGTGACTTTCCTTGAAGAAGCAAACTTTGGAGTTGTTTTTAAAAATCACTTTTTGATAAGAATCAAAATAAAATGATAACTGCCTATGGATGACAACAATTTTGGAATGGTTAAAGAGACAATTGACAAAGTTGGGGGTTTTGTGGCATATAACAATTTAAGATAATAACTATAATCATTACTGATAACACACACTGAGACATATCAATGTTTTACAATATTGAAACATGTATTATAACACATATATGCAAACATAACCCAAAGAAAATTAAACACCATTTCATATTTGGCAATGTTTCCTATATAGTTTTAACATATCGAATAAGCCTAAAATGTCTCTCTTAGACTTTCAGTAGCCCAAATATTTAAAAAGCTAGTTTGAGGTCAAAAAAGACTGGATTTAGGATTTTGATTTTGGAAAGTTTGCCAGATATCAAAGGCTTGCAACATTTTTTCAAATAGAATCATAAGTTACTCTAAAATAATGATAATTTAAGCAAGATTGACAGTCATCTAAAAGATTTCAAAAGCAATATAGAAAGTTATATACAGTTGTTTAGTTAGTCAAAATCCCAATAAAGACAACAGTGATGTTATCTTGATAATGCATAAAATCTTTCATTCTTTATAGGCCAATTACTTAAAAAGTAAATATATTTAGTTTATTATATCACATACAAATAAGATGTCAAGGTATACAAACTTCAACTTATATTTAACAATTAATGTTTCAGTATTTTGTCTTACAAATGACTCTAACATTTTATGATTATCCTCTTTAGCTTCACTGAACATGACTTTAAGATCTTAATTACCAAAAAGAGTTTCGAAACCACAACATGGGTACCATAATGTCTTTCCTGGTCCTTCTAGGTCTCACATAGCCACATCGAAGATGTCCTCAATTCATTTACCAGGTGGAAAGTTCAAGACAGAAAACAGGATGCTTTGGAGAATCAAATTCTTCCCAGAATATCCCAGGGTCAAAACTGGGGTGGCAGTTGGGAGGTTAAGGGGCAATAAGAGGCCCATGGGCTAGATTGTGCCTTACAGCTGCTGGTCTAGGGACTGAGAACATGGCCACTCAGCCAGATCCCAGGATCTAGAGGCTCAAAACCAGAAATATAAGCTCATAGTTAAATGCAACAAAGTTTAAAAATATTACAGAAGCAACAGTTTTATGACCCTAAAACATCTGATCTTTAATAGCAATTTAAAAACTAGTTTTATTTATCTAAGATTACCCACATAGCATGAATGAAAAGGCATTTGAGTTTCTTCTTGTTTTCATGAAAAATATTTGATTTAAGCACTTACTTTTTTTAAAAGCCAATTATTTAGAACTCTTTTTCATATTTTGGTAATGAATTACATATGCATGTCATATATAGACACACAAACAGACATACAGACCAGAACTCTTGTCATCTTTTGAATATATATATCCATATATATGTAAATATGTATATATATATATATATTCAGAATATCAATTTTTTAATTGGCTATTTTATTGCCCTAAGCAGCTATTGTTAGTAACTAGGCAATGATTTGACTTCTAAAATGATGACTCTTAGGTGAAACAGGGCAGAAAATTGACTTTTGAAAGTAAAGAGCTAAAACTTGAGGCCTAAATATTGTACCATCATTTGCTCATACCAAAGGGAGGACAAAGTTGTATGTAACGTTACAGTCAAGACAAGAAGACCAGGAAAAGTACCCTGAACAAAGGTATTATCTGTCATGTAAACTTAGAATAATGTTAAGAGTTTCCGGTGACTCAAGTATTCTCTCTCAGATACTCTTATAAAAACAGAAATTTCCTTTTTTACAGATACATAGGTCACTATGAAAGCTTTGATATAGACTGTGTTATGGTCCATTATTTTACTACCAAGAAACACAGTTGATGGCATCCTTTCTGAGTCACCTGTGCTACTTTCAACTTGCTTGGCTTATCAGTGTTGCTGGGAGGAAGTCATTTATTTCCATCCTTGTGACTATTACATTTCTTGATTTTTGTGTATCTCAAAACTTTTGTAATGACCCACGTATAAATTTCCTTTATGAAAGAGTTTTGAGATATCCAATTAAAGGCCACCTGCAATCCCAGTACTTTGGGAAACAGAGGCAAGAGGATTGCTAAACCAGTTAATAATCAGATCTAATCTGATCCTAGATCTAATCTGATTCCAAACTCAGTACAGGTTCTCTCTTAACTTTTAAACCAACTAGGATTGAAAATTTGCTCAAACTCATAGAGCTTAAAACACAAATCTGTGGAGCTTCAGAATCTGAGAGAGAACTTACCCATGAGCCACAATAATGGGCACAACCCTGGCAGGTACTTTGCTTATGCCTATGGTACTTTGGGGGCTTCTATAAGCTCTATTTCAGAATCCACTTCTGACAAATTGATTTTAACAGAGTTTAACTGAGCAAAGAGTAGAGAAGAATGAAAGTAAACAATCAACTGTAGTCAGGATAAACACATGACATTTGTGCTCATAAACATTTTAACTAAATTAAAGAATTCTTCTAAGTGAAACCAGGAAGATGTAACCAAAGTTTTAAATTAATCAAGAAAACTGGCTCAGCACTCGTAGCACAATGGTTGCAGCACTGGCCACAAGCACCAAGGCTGGTGGGTTAGAACCCAGCCCGGCCCAGCTAAAAAACAATGACAACTGCAACAAAAAAAAAACAGCCGGGCATCATGGCAGGCACTATAGTCCCAGCTACTTGGAAGGCTGAGGCAAGAGAATCGCTTAAGCCCAAGAGTTTGAGGTTGCTGTGAGCAATGACGCCACAGCACTCTATCAAGGGCGACATAGTGAGACTCTGTCTAAATAAATAAATAAAAGTAAAGTAAAATAAAATAACCAAGAAAAAAAGAGCTTTCTCCAAGGAGGTGAAGAACAGTTTTTTATGAGATCCAAAAAGTCACAAAATGGCTCAAAGAAAGGAAAATTTCATTAGCCATAAACTTGATATGCCCCACATGTCTACCTAGCCTTGTTTTCTAGGGTCTCAGCTTCTTAGCTAAACATTCATACAGAAATTTCTGAAAGCCCTATACATTCCCACAAAGCACAGGTGTGCGCTGAAGGAAAGAGGGTCAGTGAAACTGTGTAAGCTATATAAATGCCACACCAGAACAAGTTCATTCCCTTTCCAAGAATCAAATGTAAGCTGCTGAGAACTTTACCCAGTAGGCTATGAAGCAAACTGGCTTCTGCCATTATTACCATACCACTGCAGTAGTGTTCAAAGGATATTTTTTTATCTAAATCAGATATTTGTTCGATTTTTTCAAGAGAAACTTTAAGGCTAGCCATGAAATTGTTACATTTTCTTTTAGTTCTGATCTTTTCATAAATATAAATGAGACAATAGTTTACAATAAGAGATCTCTGAAATCTATTTTTTTTAAATGAGAAGTCTTTAAAGGATCTATTTTGGCCATAAATTTTTAATGATGAAATTTAAGAGTATTTTTCTAGACAAAGTCCCTTATGCTCTGTCCAGCATGAAGAAGTCTTCCCAAAACAAGATTCTTCCTCTAATACAGAAAAAAAGCCAACCAAAACGCAAGAAGGAGACAAAACATTCCAGAAAAGCCAAACAACCCAAAGAAGAAAGGAAGTGTGTGTGCTTCAAAGACTCACCAGGACATCTTCTAGTTCCAGAAACCATTTCTCTACTGTAAAGAGGATCAAGCACAATGGGTCTACAATGTCTGACCATGAGGGATGGTGCTAGAGAGGGCCCTTAGTCCAAAAGAACTAAGCAGCCACTAGGGCGTGTCTCTAGGTCTGTCCCACTGTAAGAGACCATCAAGTGTGAGCAGGTGCCTATAAGGGCAATCCTGGATAAACCCCAATTTGTTGCCATCCAACCACGTCCATCTTCCTGCTGCCCATGAGGAAGCCAATGCTTAGAGACAGCAGGGTCTATAGCACAGAAAGAGTTCATTTTGAATAGTGCTAGGTGGGGAGATGAGAGGAATTTCTCAAATCCTACCCCTAGAAAATTTGGGAGATATGGGTTTTTATTTTTTATTTTTATTTTTATTTTTTTGAGACAGAGCCTCAAGCTGTCGCCCTGGGTAGAGTGCCATGGCATCACAGCTCACAGCAACCTCCAATTCCTGGGCTCAAGTGAGTCTCTTGCCTCCGCCTCCCAAGTAGCTGGGACTACAGGCGCCCGCCACAATGCCTGGCCATTTTTTGGTTGCACCCATCATTGTTGTTTGGCGGGCCCAGGGACTGGATTCGAACCCGCCAGCTCAGGTGTACGTGGCTGGCGCCTTAGCTTGCTGAGCCACAGGCGCTGAGCCTGTTTCTTCTTAATGCTAATGAGTTTCTTATATTCTAAGCATACTAGTAAAACGAAAATCTTGTATAAAGAAGGAATCATTTAGGGAATAATTTGGGAACAATTTTACATTTTCTCACTTAGAGGATATAATTTTATTTTATTTTATTTTATTTTATTTTATTTTTTTTGAGACAGAGCCTCAAGCTGTCACCCTGGATAGAGTGCCATGGCATCACAGCTCACAGCAACCTCCAATTCCTGGGCTCAAGCGAGTGTCTTGCCTCTGCCTCCCAAGTAGCTGGGACTACAGGCGCCCGCCACAACGCCCGGCCATTTTTGGGTTGCAGCCGTCAATGTTTGGCAGGTCCGGGCTGGATTCGAACCCACCAGCTCAGGTGTACATGGCTGGCGCCTTAGCCCATTGAGCCACAGGCGCCAAGCCTAGAGGATATAATTTTAATAGTTGATGGGAGAAGTCTCCAGATTGGTGGATAGGTTTAGGTAAGCAATTACTGGACAGATTAATTCCTTTTTAAAAATCATTCTGCACTTGCCTTTGTCACCAGTAGGCAATTAAAGGTGTATGTGCTAAATTTTATTTCATTCCCTCCTCAGATATTCGTGACACTGTGAAGTATAAAGAAGTCATGAAACAGTATCCTTTTCTGAACCTGGTGTTGTATGGTGTTGTCTCTTTGGCTATTTATTTATTTATTTATTTATTTGGGCCAGAGTCTCAAATTGTTGCTCTGGGTAAAGTGGCATCACAGCTCACAGCAACCTCCAACTCCTGGGCTCAAGCAAGTCTCCTGCCTCTGCCTCTCAAGTAGCTGGGACTACAGGTGCCTGCCACAAAGCCTGGCTATTTTTTGGTTGTAGCCATCATTTTTTGGCGATCTGGATTCGAACCTGCCAGCTCAGGTGTATGTGGCTGGCTCCTTAGCCACTTGAGTATTTATATTTTATGACTTTGAAAGAGTTTTTGCCCTTCCCTTGTAAGATATACAAACAAAAGCATTGCTACAGACTGTTGTAGTTAAAGAGCAGAGTGAGTGAGAGGATAACTGATAGCTGCCTGGGTCTTGCAAGGTAGTATTGCCTTGGAGGATCATTCACTAGTAACCACTTCTATACACTGGGAAACTCAGAAGTGCATATGTTTAATTGGATTAATTCTCAGTACTTTGCTGTGTGAAGTGTACTCTCCCTGTAGGTAGTAGGGTTAATTATAATCAGCAGGGTGTGATTACTGAGGATCAGTAATATATATAAGTTTATATATATATAAGTTTTTTTCTTTTCTCTTTTTTTTTTTTTTGAGACAATCTCACTATGTCACTGTCAGTAGAGTACTGTGGCATCACAGCTCACAGCAACCTCAAACTCTTGGGCTTAAGTGATTCTCTTGCCTCAGCCTCCCAAGTAGCTGAGACTACAGGCGCCTGCCAAAACACCCAGCTATTTTAAGAGACAGGGTCTTGCTCTGGCTCAAGCTGGTCTGGAAATCCTGAGCTCAGGCAATCCACTTGCCTCGGCTTCCCAGAGTGCTAGGATACAGGTGTGAGCCACTGTGCCCAGCCTTATAGAGATAATTTTCTTTTTTTTTAAACTGAGACAGAATCTCACACTTTGTTACCCTTGGTAGAGTGCTGTGGTGTCGTAGCTCACAGCAACCTCAAACTCTTGGACTTAAGCAATTTTCTTGTCTCTATCTCCCTACTAGGTGGGAACTACAGGCACCTGCCACAATGCTCAGCTGTTTTTTTTTTGTTGTTCAGTAGACCCGAGGCAGAACCCTCTAGCCCTGGAGCATAGACCTGCGCCCTAACCACTTAGCTATAGGCATCCAGCCATATATAGATAATCTTAATGGCTAAAGCCTCCAGGCAATCACTGTCTGATGCATGTGTCTATTACATTTCAGTCACTTTGCTTTCTTTTTATTTAATATTTATTTATTCATTTATTTTTGAGACAGAGTCTCACTATGTCACCCTCATAATTCTCTTGCCTCAGCCTCCCAAGTAGCTGGGACTACAGGTGCCTGCCACAACTTCACAGCTATTTTTTGTTGCAATTGTCATTATTGTTTAGTTGGACCAGGCCTGGGTTCGAATTTGCCAGCCTTGGTGTATGTGACTGGCGCTGCAACCACTGTGCTACAGCTCCAACACTGGTTTTTTTTTTTTGTTTTTTTTTTAAACAGACAGTGTCTCCGGCTTGGCGCCTGTTGCTCAATGGGCTAAGGCGCCAGCCACGTACACCTGAGCTGGTGGGTTCGAATCCAGCCAGGGCCAGCCAAACAACAATGATGGCTGCAACCAAAAAATGGCCAGGCGTTGTGGTGGGCACCTATAGTCCCAGCTACCTGGGAGGCTGAGGCAGGAGACTTGCTTCAGCCTAGGAATTGGAGGTTGCTGTGAGCTGTGATGCCACAGCACTCTATCCAGGGTGACAGCTTGAGGCTCTGTCTCAAAAATAAAAAAAATAATAAAAAATAAAAGAGACGGTGTCTCACTCTTGTTGCTTAGGCTGAGTGCAGTGCTGTAATCACACTCACTGCAGCCTCAAACTCATGGGCTCAAGTAATCCTTCTGTCTCAGTTTCCTTAGTGGCTAGGACTATGGGTGCATGCCACCATGTTGGGCTAAATTTATTTTTCCATAGAGACAGAATCTCACGGTGTTGCCCAAGACTGGTCTTGAACTCTTGGCCTCAAGTCATCCTCCCACCTGGGGATTATACGCATGAACCATTCTTGTGCCGTACCTATTTTGCTTTCTTTATTTTGCTTGGCCATCCCTAAAATTATAAATTAGTGAACAAGACCTTGATAATGAATGTTTCTGTGTTGGTTAAGGTTGCATTGTAGTCAAGGATTAGTTTGCTAATATCCATTAATGTAATGCCAGTGTCATAATGTTATTTGTGTGAATGATACCCTGGGTATGAACTTTATAATCAAATCTACAGACAATTTAAATCCTCAACTTAGTGTCTAGATATGGACTTGGGCCCAATGGTGGCATAGTGACCTCACTCAATCTTTTTGCTACCAGGTTTGATCAGGTACGTCTCTCTTCATATTTATAGACATAGCTGAGTAAAAATCTATGACTCTTACATGTCTTAGCTTGATCACATTGGTAAGAAGAGTGGCAAAACTGAACATAAATATAGAAAACATTTTGGTAGACTGGGAAGCACACTAGGAGAGGATGATTAATGTTATGAGACAGTATACATTTAACATTTGTAACATCCAAAAAACAAAACTCCAAGAGACCTGGGTTCATTTTTTGGTCTAGACTTGCTTGTGGTACTTCCCTGAGGACCTTTAAATTTTAAAAGTACCAAAATGGGGAGACAGGAGAGTGGGTTGGGCTAGTAGTCATGGAATAGAAAAACAATGAGACATTTTACTTGTGACAAATATTTGTTGCCCATTAGGTTTTATCTGTTTCCTCCTTCCATAAGAGTGTTTTATTATCAGTTTTATGGAAGTTTTTTACTCTGATGACACTCTTGAGTCAAACTATTAACCTTTTTCCAAAGTGCCAAGAGAGATGAGACTTGATGGTTATCAGTCAGTCCTTGCACTGTGCCCTGGAATGTGCTACAGTGCTGCTGATTGACAGTGCTTCTTCAGTTCAGTGAGTTTATTCTTTGGAGTCCTAAGATTGAGAACATAAAGATTAAGTAGGTAATGGTGCCTATGGGGCATGCCACCCTGGAGAGGGCCCTGTCTTAAACTTATGCTGAACTAAAATCCTGTTGTAATTGGCTTCCTTTTCTTTTAGGTGATGAAATTTATTGAGAAGGCCCAGAACATGTCTAAGTATGTGATTTCATTTTAACATTTATTATTAAGTAGTCAACACATTTCTAGGCTTTTGGGGGAGGATCTGGGATACCATCAAGCTCTGAAAGGGTATAAATTGAGACAAAACCATTAAAAGTAAAAGAAAGCAGGCAATAAAGTCATTAAGATGGTGTGGAGTACGGAGCTAAATTTAATATCATCTCACTCCCAATTACTTTGGCTTTTAATTTACATGGCTTCTGAGAGGAGGTATTTTGAGACTTCGTTCAAATTCAGTTGTCTGCTTTCCTTCTCTTGGGAAATCATGCTTGCTGACATTAAGGCCTCTGAAATACCTTTCTAATTTGTATTTAATGAATACAAAATACAAATCTCATAATCTGTGAGATTTAGAGATTTTTTAAACTTTAAAAGTATCAAAATATAAAATGTTTATTACTATTAACTGTTAATTTTTTAATAGATTTTCTTTTTTTTTTTAATAGTACTTTATTTATTTATTTGTTCATTTTTTGCAGTTTTTTTTTTTGGCCAGGGCTGGGTTTGGATCCACCACCCACGATATATGGGGCTGGTGCCCTACTCCTTGAGCCACAGGCACCACCCCAATAGGTTTTCCTTTTTTTTTTTTTGAGACAGAGCCTCAAGCTGTCGCCCTGGGTAGAGTGCCGTGGCATTACAGCTCACAGCAACCTCCAATTCCTGGGCTCAAGCGAGTCTCCTGCCTCTGCCTCCCAAGGAGCTGGGACTGCAGGTGCCC